>LUCG01051250.1:0-13644 GCA_001633085.1 Carthamus tinctorius | reverse complement strand
TCATATTCAAAACACCATGCACAAAGATATTTAATTCAAGACAATAATTTTAAACTTAAAAACTGATAAAATATTCAAAAATATCCAACATCCAAAACATGGAAAAAAAATTGTTTTAAATCATAAACAAAAGTTTTAAAATGTCTTGATAATATCTAAAAAGAGCCTGCGTGTCTGATCCTTGCAATCCGGGCACCTCACTTTCAATGACCACCTGCAATTAAACATTGGTTCTAGGTGTCAATTGACTTTTAAACTAACAAGTGAAAGTGATACACTGAAGCAGTCACAAATACCTGAGGTGTTTATACCTGCTTCATGACGCTTCGGGCAGTTCTGCCTCCAATAACCGACTTCCTGGCACTTGAAGCATCGATTCTCGGTCCTTACTTTGTTAGGCTTGATTTTCTTGCCCTTGCCCTTGCCTTTGTCATTAACCTTGGGTACACTCTGAGTAGCCTGGTCCTGGCTTTTGCCCATGCTGGTGTTCCCTTGCCCACGCTTATTCTTCACTCCACCACCTCTGACCATTAGAACATCCTTGGTCTTGGTTCCCAAACTCAACTCAACAGTTTTTAATATGGAATGCAGTTCAACAATAGTCTTATCCATGTTATTCATATTATAGTTGATCACAAATTGCTTGTAATCTTCTGACAGTGAGTTGAGTATCGTATCTGTTGCTAGCTGCAATGGAACCGAGTGACTGAGCCTCTCTAGATGATCGATGTGCCTCTTCATTTTCATGACATAGGCATTAACTGAGGTCCATCTGGCCATCTTGCACTCATTTAGAGCCCTTGTGGCATCATAACGCTCTATGCGAGCTTGCGTCTGAATCATGTCCCTCAACTGGTGGATCATGTCATAAGCGTTAGTGTTCATGAGGCCCGTTTGAAGTTCTGGGCTCATGGTCACAAGCATCAAACAGCCTACATCCAGCAAATCATCGGCACGCTTTCGGTAAGCATTTCTGACTGTCACATTGGCATTTGCTGGTGGGGCCTCCCCGAGAGGCTCCTCTAGGACATACCACTTTCTCTCGTGTCTGAGCACAATCTGTAGATTGCGCTCCCAATCGAGAAAATTCGACCTAGTGAGTTTGTCCATTTCTAGAATGGAGCAAAGAGAAAGGTTATTAGTGTTGGTTACTGTGTTTGCCATCTACACATTAAAAACTTGGTTTTAGTATCTTTGAATAAACGTTTCCCAATAAATATCAATAAACCCTTAAATGATCAACTATCGGGCTAGGATCCTTATTTCAAACGCCCTGATGTACGGTTTAGGCATGTCACACCAGGCCCGTACTATTTCGGTAGGTAAGGACTTTTACCAATCATATCTAATTGACATGACTCCTAGATCTTTTCGGGACATCGGATGTTACCATACATGTTTTAGTCCCTCTAAGTGCATTTTGGCCCGGTACCACCCAGTAAAATAAAAGAACCAAAATAGATCGCACCACACGGGACAGGATGTACTCTGGCTGGTACCTCCCGATTATCGCAAAGTCTTTTCATCCGCTCCTAACTTCCGTTTGAACGTGGGCGCTCAAGGTTTGGGTAGTTCCAACGCCCGCGTACCTTACGCCGGAGGTGTCCCCGAGTGGGTCGCACTACTAATCTATCATTTTCTGGGGTTTTTAATTAAGTTTTTGAAAAAACTTTTAATTTCCAGTATTTTAAAATGTCTGCAATCTAAAACTAGTTGTTTTAAAAGCAACTGCTGTTTAAAACTAACTGTTAAAAACATGTCTGCTATTTAAAACTAACTGTTTTAAAAGCACACTTGCTAATTAAAACTAACTGTTTAAAAGCACACCATTTTATAATAAAAACAATCTTATATATATGAATGGTTTTAAGATAAAATCTACCGTTTTAAAATATTTGTAAAAACAGGTAATTTTAATTTTAAAACTTATTAGATCTCATGATTTAACTAGTTTTAAAACTCTCTCTAAAATTTTAAAACGTGTTGATAATAGCTAAACATGCAATATCAATAATCATGAGCATATATAGACAACCACGCAATAAAAGAATTAGCAACCACGCAGTTAAAAAAATATAACTATAGATTTGCCAACTGTATCCTAAAAGGACCAAAATGACCTATCAACTATGAAACTGCAATCTTCTCGCGTAGCTCCCACTAGCCTCGGCGTCTCCGATGGAACTCCAGAAAAGAAAAACACTATCCTAAGGTCATTTACATTATAACGGGGTTGTAAGTGGCATGCAGGCCTCCCCAAAATTAATCCAATGGTCTAACTTGGCAAGTACTATAATTTATTAAATGATATACACACACAGGTATAAATTTAAACAATCCACGCATATATATATATATAGCGAAAACAAGCAATATATAATAAAGCATAAGGCAATCCTAGATCCGTTAAACTTATCTCATTTTTGTTTACCGCAAACCATGATTTTAACTGATTTATAAAAAAACTGTTTTATAAACCGAAACTAATATTTTAATCTGAAATCGGTTTTTTTTACTTAATTTATAAAAAATACTAAGATTTATAAACTATAAATCTATTTTATAAATCAAAACCAATTTTCTAAAATATTTGTTTTTTCAATTAATTGTTATATCAAACCCAGTATTCCGAACAGACTGATCGGAATATCGAACCTCGGCCCGTAAATTGTGTCGTGGTTTGACCAACTGATCGAAGCATGACACGAGGCCCAATAGATCAAAACAAATCATATATCTGGTTTGATAAAATACAATTAATTACTAGGAATTATTATTGAACTTAAAAATTCCTTAATGTTAATTCTATTAGCTAGATAATTTGATTGTTTAATTAAACCATTATCTTAACAAAAATTAACTCGAGTTAAAAGCCTAAAAACCCAATGAACCTTTTGGGCCATAAACTTGGTCCAAAATTCCATGGTTTTGGGCCCGTTATCATCGAAGCCCATCAAGGATTTGAAAAACCCAAACAAACATGCGACCCTCGATCGATTGACAAACCGTCGCCGATCGGGCCGTTGCTGCCGCCGCTGTTGCCATCGGCCACCACCTACCTGGCGGCCATCGACCGCCGACGCCATCGCCGTCCACCGCCGTTGTCACGGCTGCTGGTGGTGCACGCCACTCGGCCCACCACCGATCTGGTGGTTCAGCCGGCGATCGGCCTGGTGGTCCGGTCGGCCGTCTGCCATCGTTTCGCCGTTAACCCGTGGGTTTTCCGCGATGGTTTTTCGTTTCTTTCTAATTTCATAGACTGTTAATATAAGTGTACGAAAAACTCAAATACAAACTTGTTTTTCAAGAAATCTTTTAATCACATATTATTTAAAATCATTNCAAAACTATAAAACCATTAAAACTTATGATTTTAATATGTAACTGTTATCCAAAATTAAAATCCTTTTGGATAACCCTTTTTGACCAAAATTACCTTTTTCGGTGCGTTAGCGATCAAGAAAACTTTTAATCACTATTAACTTAGGCATAAAGTTAAAAAAAACTTTACATGATTGAAAAATCAAAACTTGATTCCGAAAAACTAACTGTTTTTCAGTTAATCAATCAAACAGAAAAAAAAATCTAACTGGAAAGGAAAAACAAACTGTTTTCTTTCTCATGTGATTTTCGAAAAACATAATAAACAAAACGAATAAATTTATAACGGATCTAATAAAATAAAATTAAAGATAAATGAAAACATGTGGCTCTGATACCACTGTTGGGTTTTATATCCTCGTATCGAACTGACACGAGTCAACTGTGAATCTCAAACCTAACTGGAATGAGAAACACTATACATAAACTTATAGATCAAAACTTGACCCAAGGGTTATCAAAACCATACTAGGATTAAAATCCTTGGTTTATACAATAAACCTAACAGGTTTATTATGCGGAAGCGATTACGTGACAAAAACCTGAAAAAACACAGATCTTTTGTTTTATCTAATTTACACATAATATTAGGATTAGAAAAATTACCTTGGAAGCTTGAAATTTGACCACCCGTGATGAGACCAACCGAATTCCTTCTAGCCGGATAAAACCCCAAGAATCACGAACAAATTGTACGCAAATTATTGATCGAATAAACTTGAAAAACCAAACTGGTTTCGGGCTTAGTGAAGCCGTCGACCAAAGTAAGAGAGAGAGAGGATTGGGAGAATTTTCTAGGTTTTTCTGATTGAATGAACAGAATCATCTCAATTGCTTAGCCTTAATTATCTATATATATGATGAACTTACCATATATCAAAAAGCAATTGATATTTATCTATTTGGAAATATAATCTTTATTTTCTTAATCATCAACAAAATGATATTCCTTATATATATATATATGTATCTATTTCCAAATTAATTCACGATAAATATTTAACTAATTAATTAATCCTATTACATATTTATTTAACTAATAAATATATAAGCCCTATTAATTAATTCCTTTAACAAGAAACCTTTAACTTTGAGTTTTCTTACAAAAAATATCCAACTGATTTATAATTGACTATTATAAAACCAAACTCTCCGAACTANACTTATTCGAATTACAGGCCCTCACAGGTGTGACCCTCAAGTGTCTTATAACGTTGGATGTGCGATCACTGGTTTCTCAACATCTGCACATAATTACTAACAATTATACCGTGCAAGAGTATACTACCAGGTTCATCGAGAAGGCCAGATTCGCTGAGGTTTATGTACTGACCGAGGAACAGCGGGTGGAGAGGTATATCTGGGGGCTGAGAGGAAGCTAACTACTTTTCAAGCGGCTATCAATGCGGCGAAAATGATTGAATGGGAGAAGAACCAACAGATGATGGAACGAGTGGGAGAAAAGAGGAGATGTGACGGACCTGCTAGTGACCCTAGAAAGGGGAAAGCCCCTAGCATCGAGCATCGTGGAAGTGAGAATCAGGAAAGCAAGCCATGTGGGAAATGCCACTGTGTTCACTATGCGAATTGTTAGACAGGGCCGTTGACGTGTTATCGTTGTGGACTGCCGGGGCATATGTCGAAATATTGTCCGGGGAAGAGGTAGTGTTATCAGTGTGGGTCGCATGATCATATTAGGCCTGATTACCCACAGTTGAAGAAGGGCAGAGCACCTGCGATTGGGGGATGAGCAACTGAGGGAAGAGATGATCGAAAGGCGGAGCCGACTCAAGCTAAGGGTCGGGCCTTCCGTATGACTGCGGAGGAAGCGGAGCATACGCCAGATGTGGTGACAGGTACATTTAAGATTTACTCTTTGCATGCGAAAGTGTTGTTTGATCCGGGGGCATATTACTCGTACGCCACCCCTGAATTTATCAAACTGTTGCGTGTGAAACTTAACCACTTGAGCCATGCCTTTGAAGTAGATACTGCTAATAAGGCGCGTGTGTTGGTTAAGGAAGTAGTGGAAGATTGTGTGATAGAATCAGGAAAGCAAGCCATGTGGGAAATGCCACCGTGTTCACTATGCGAATTGTTAGACAGGGCCGTTGACGTGTTATCGTTGTGGGCTGCCGGGGCATATGTCGAAATATTGCCCGGGGAAGAGGTCGTGTTATCAGTGTGGGTCGCATGATCATATTAGGCCTGATTACCCACAGTTGAAGAAGGGCGGAGCACCTGCGATTGGGGGACGAGCAACTGAGGGAAGAGATGATCGAAAGGCAGAGCCGACTCAAGCTAAGGGCCGGGCCTTCCGTATGACTGCGGAGGAAGCGGAGCATACACCAGATGTGGTGACAGGTACATTTACGATTAAATCTTTGCATGCAAAAGTGTTGTTTGATCCGGGGGCAGATTACTCGTACGCCACCCCTGAATTTATCAAACTGTTGCGTGTGAAACTTAACCACTTGAGCCATGCCTTTGAAGTAGATACTGCTAATAAGGCGCGTGTGTTGGTTAAGGAAGTAGTGGAAGATTGTGTGATGGAATTAAAAGGGTGTCTCGTGCCTATGGTGTTGCATCCAATGCTTATGGAAGGATTTGATGTAGTGTTTGGGATGGACTAGTTGGCTAGGAATAGCGCTAGGATTGTGTGTAAGAAAAAGTTGATGTACCTCCCGTTGCTGAATGGGAGGTCAACGGTGACTTATGGGGATAGGTGAGATAGGAAGACTATCTTGATTTCAAAAATCAAGGATAATTGATGTGTTAGAAAAGGTTGTTTATGGTACATGGCATATGTTATTGATTCTGAGAAGGAAAAGTTAGGAGTGAGTGACGTTGATGTAGTGCATGAATACCCGGAAGTGTTTCCGAATGATTTGGATGGTTTACTGCGGGATCGTGAGATAGAGTTCTAGATTGACCTAGTGCCCGGTGCGACGCCCATCACTCGAGCATCGTATCACCTTGCACCGTCATAAATGAAAGAGATGATGACACAGTTGCAAGAGCTTCTTGAGAAGGGGTTCATTCGACCAAGTACTTCTCCTTGGGGAGCACCAGTTCTTTTTATGAAGAAGAAGGATGGCACTATGAGGATGTGTATCGACTATCGGGAGGTTAACAAGGTTACTATGAAGAACAAGTACCCACTGTTGAGGATCGACGATTTGTTTGATCAGTTGCAAGGTGCTAAGTACTTCTCGAAGATCGATCTGCGCTCGGGTTACCATCAACTAAAGGTGAGGGAGGATGATATCCCAAAGATAGCCTTTCGTACTCGGTACGGGCAATATGAAATCCTTGTGATGTCGTTCGTGTTGACGAATGCGCCAGCAGTATTTATGGATTTGATGAATAGGTTGTGCCAACCCTACCTAGAAAAGTTCGTCATTGTCTTTATTGATGACATACTGATTTACTCGAAATCCGCGGAGGAACACGGTGATCATCTTTGGAAGGTGTTAGAATTGCTGAAGCACGAACGACTTTACGCAAAATTCTCAAAATGCGAATTTTGGCTCAGGGAGGTGCAATTTTTGGGACACGTGGTGTCCGAGGAAGGGATCAAGGTGGATCCAGCTAAGATTGCGGCAATACAAAGCTGGGAATCGCCAAAATCTCCCACAGAAGTGCGAAGCTTTCTTGGTTTAGCGGGGTACTACCGAAAGTTTATCAAACACTTCTCGGCGATTGCCACTCCGCTCACAATATTGACCAAGAAGAACGTAAAGTTTACTTGGAGCCTGACTCACGAGTACACCTGTTAGCTCCAGAAGAAGTATTGAGAAATGACCAAGTGTAAAGTTGACAGAAGGTAAGTCTCAGAGGCTCTCAGAGGTCTTTGACAGAAGGCTCTATGCGGACAAGTATTCATCGGTAGAGACTTTGATAGTTGTCACAGAGACTCTGCGGTACTCAACCTCTAAGGACTTCCTTCCTTTACTGATTCAAGGGTTTAGAAGACCACGTGCTTCACACGTAAGGCGATTATAACAAACTACTCTCCACCCGCAATTTGGAGTGTACACGTGTCCTTATTTTATTTGTCTTGTCTAGTATCGATCAAGTATAAATACTAGATCTACCTCTTGTAATCAGTGTGCTTGAAAAACCTTCAATGGAAATTATCCTTTGAGAAAAATCTCTCTCATACTATCGTGTGTTCTTGGTGTTTTTCATTATTTATCTTTGATTAATCTTGTTATTACTCTTTGATCTTGATAACACACACTCATCCTTATTATATTCTTGATATTCCGCTACATTTACTCTTACATTAGTAAGGTTTGAGTGATATTTGTATTGTAAATAACTAATTGGGAACCAACAATTGGTATCAAAGCCAAATTGAATTATACATTCAATTGATCCTGTTTACAATACAGATTTGTGAAAACAACATTAGTATATGTTTTCATTTTCTGCTCTATTCTTCAAATTCCATGGCTACTACTGCAAACAATTGCATCATGAACACAGGATCTCAGTCCAAGCCTCCAACAGTCCAGGGATGAATACCAACAACGGAAGGTGCGCATGGTTTCATTTCTAGAAGGAATTCATCCAAAGATCACCGAATACCTTCACAACCCACCGTATATTCCGATGAAGTTGATTCCAAGAGTTGCTGCTACTGCTACAGCACCAGAAATCCCCGAATCAATCGAGCAAAAACCAATTGATGAATGGAGTGATACAGATAAAGAGCTTGCTGAATTGGGAGCTAAACGCTGACGATTGTTGATCATGGCGATTCCGAATGGTATATTCGAATCCCTTGATTCCTGTGAAACGTCAATGGAATTATAGGCCGAACTATAAAACCAACTTGAAGGTGGCCTCAAAACCATGAAGAACAATCGAGCCATTTCTATCAACGAGTATCATGACTTCAAAGCACTTGAAAATGAGTCATTAAAGGTTACTTATGCCAGATTCAATACTCTGATTAGCAAGTGCAAACTCTTTGGTGTAAGCAGAACCAGCGAGGAGAACAACGCATTATTTTTGAAGAGCTTGGGTGGTGAATGGATGAACTTGACAATGTCTATGCAATCTACTCTGGATCTAGAGGTTTGGTCTTTGTCAGATATCTATGGCACTCTGGTTAGCCAGGAACCCCAAGTTCTAAAAATGAAGCAAAAGATTGGTGGACCTCTGGCATTAGTAGGAAAAGCCATAAAGGGTGAAAGTGTTCAGAAGAAAGGTAAGGAGATGAAAGCAAAGAAGGATGAAAAGAAGAAGAAGAAAGTCTTGTTTATGGAAAGTAATGAAGATGATAGTTCTGATGAGGAGGTAACAATGAAGGAGATGATGAAAACTCTGGCACTGATTAGTAGAGAGTACAGGAAAGGAAAGAACTATGGAGAGAAGGGAAGAAGAAGTAAAGACAGAAGGTATGTGAGGGAGATTGAGAAATATAAGAAAGGAATTCCTCAGAGGATGGAGGAAAAGAAGAGTGGTGAGAAGAATGAAGGATGCTATAAATGTGGTAAGCCTGGCCACTTTGCCTCTAAATGTTGGTCCTCTAGACCCAGACCACAAAAGCCTGTCAGGAATGCCGCCTATTTCAAGAAAAAGGCAGACTTCTATGCACAGAAGTCTCTGATGGCAGAACAAAGTGATCTGGTAACATATGAGTCCTCAGAGGATGAGCCACAAAAGGGTCTTCTTGCCTTAGAGGAATAAGCAAAAGGGGAGGCCTTATGTGGTATGGTTAAGCTGAATGATGACTCCTCTGAAGAGAAAATCTCTGAGGTATTTTCTTCTAACCTAAACGGTCAGTCACATGAGTATTTTGATGAAATCATGGAAAACTTTGAAGCATGTCACACACAATGCACTGAACTTAAAGCTAAACTTATCTTCTATGAAAGAGAAGTAAATCTCCTCATTGAAGAGAAGGAAAGATTCTTCAAGAATTTTGAACAAGCTCAAAAAGATCTTCTAATTGTTGAAAGAACTTTAAAAGAAAAGATTGCTAAACTTGAAAAAGAGCTAAAAAAACAAGGTCAATGAGTTAAAGATGATGGATCATGAGAAATGTGATGCCCTTTCAGTTAAAAAAAATTCCAAAAAGAAAGTGAATTTTTGCATCAAGATCTTCTTGACAGAGAGCTTAAAATCAAAAAGTTTCAAGATGCACAAAGTGTATTTGATAGAATCAGAGTTAACATGGGCGGAAGAGGGCTTGGGTTCTCAGAAATTGACAATAAACCTGGTTACAAGACCAAGAAAACCTTGCAAAATACTTTCTGTTCTACAAAGGTTTCAAAAAGTAAAATTCCAAATTTAATTTCACCTTTTAAGAAAAGAAGAACCTCAATTGTTTCAAATACCAAAAGCTCTTGTTATGACAAATGTATCATATGAAGACTATATTGAGTCTTTCGCACCTTCTGAAGTGAAGGATTCCATTCCAAGGAAATACATGAGTCAAAAACAAATATGAATTTTTAAATTTGGACAGCCGACTACTCAAGCTGAATGTGCATATCTATGCATAGTTCCACCTCTTAAGAAAAGGTTATCTTCAGAGGCATCTGAATTCTTTCCAAAACATATGATAGAAGCCTCTGTCAATGACTCTTCTCTATCTGAAACATATGATGATGAGACACTCTGTGAAGATGATTTATCCAATATAGTATCTTCAAGTATTATTAAAGAAATATCCCTATCAAATTCAAGTTCTGTTTTAACAAGAAGAGACTTTCTCAGTTCAGAATCTGAGACAGAACGTATCAGAGACTAAAGATCTCTCTGAAGACAGAACGTATCTCATAACTTCACCTTTTAAGAAAAGAAGAACCTCAATGCCTAACTCATCCTCGTATGAAACTTGCATAGAAGACTCAAATGATGATACTTCTAAACGTGAAACCTCCTTAGGATCTGAAATTGTCTGTACACAAGTCATAGAGTCAAACATCATTTCTTGTAAATCTGTTGGAAAAGAAATTGTATATCTTCCTTTAACAACCATTGCTCTTAAAAGTAAATCAATAGGCATAATGATTTGTCCTAACATCATTGATCTTGGCTTAAGTGTGAAAACATCTCTTGAACTTGAAAGAAAGGAAAAAGAAAAAGCTAAGGCAATTTAAAGATCTACTTCTGAAACTCACAAGCCTAAGTTCACTTGGCAACAAAATCAAAAATGGCCACAAGTTAACAATGCCTCTCTGACAGTGGATGCAGGAAGAACAAAGCAGAAAGGTACACAGAAGAAGTGTAATAGATCTTTTCCCAAAGAGCCTAGAATAGTTAGGGAGTTCTGTAAAAAGAAGCCCAAATCTAGGAAGTGCTCTAAAGACAAATCTTCTGTACCCATTTTTCAAAATTTTAATGAGAAGTTCAAATTGCTTGCTTGCAATGTTTCCTTTTGCAAATGTTTCAAACTCATGAATTCTTTATCTCAGCATCTACATCTCTTCCTGTCTGGTCACTCACCCTAAGAACAAAGGTTCTAAGGATGAACATGGACACTTTGGCTATTAGAATCAGAAGTATAAGCCCAAATCAATTAATGCCATGGCATATCTCAAACAAGCTAATGAGAAATGACCCATATGGAAATGGGTACCTAAATCTTCTGTTGTATGATTGCAGAAGAAGAAGTTTCTGCCTACCTGGTATGTTGACTCAGGATGCTCAAGGCACACGACTGGAAGTAAAGAGATTCTGAGCCACTATCAAGAACAAGAAGGTTGTTCCGTGACTTTTGGTGGAAATGAAAAGGGAAGAGTCAAGGGTTATGGCATAATTGTGAAAGGAGAAATAAGGGTAAACCAAGTATCATATGCGGATGGACTCAAGTAGAATCTTATCAGTGTAAGTCAACTATGTGATAATGGTCTTGATGTGACGTTCAATAAGAAGCATTGTATCATGTGCAAAGAGGATACACTCACAGAAGTCTTGAGAGCCAATAGAATAGGTGATCTTTATCTTCTATGTTTTGAGACTTTAGAAGACAACGAAGAGATTTGTTTAGTATCTCTTAAAATGAAGAATCATGGCTCTGCCACATAAGGTTCTGTCACTTCAATTTTCATACTCTTGATAAACTTGTAAGACTCAAATTGGTAAGTGGTCCTCCCAACATAAAATTTGAGAAAGATCATCTATGTTCAGCTTGTGAAATGGGGAAGCTCAAAAAGTCTGCTTACAAAACTAAGTTTGACATGTCCTATGATAAGCTTCTACAGTTACTTTATGTGGATCTTTGAGGTCCTATTTCTGTGTAGAGTCTTGGAGGAAAGAAGTACATTCTTATACTTGTTGATGATTATTCCAGATTTTCATGGGTAGAATTCATTAGAAAGAAATCTGATTTCCACTTGTACTAATCAATCTCTTGAAAAGATTGCAAGTTCTTCATGATTGCAGAATTAAAGTTCTAAGAATTGACAATGGGACTGAGTTCAAAAACCAAATCATAGAGGCATGCTTATCTTCAGAGGGTATCTCTGAGAACTTCTCAGCTCCCAGAACCCCACAGCAAAATGGTGTTGTAGAAAGGAAGAATCGGACCATTGTTGAGGCCGCAAGGACCATGCTCAATGCCTCTGGGCTTCCACTCACCTTTTGGGCAGAAGCCATATCTACAGCATGCTATACCCAAAACAGATCTCTGATTGTCAAGAGACACGAAAAGACTCCTTATCATATACTTCATAGCAGAAGGCCCAACATCAAATATTTTCATGTATTTGGATGCACATGTTATGTGATGAATGATAGAGAGTCCAGAGGGAAATTTAGTCCCAAATCATATGAGTCTATTTTTGTTGGTTACCCATGGAATTCAGTTGCTTTCAGAGTCTTTGTACTTAAAACACAAATTGTGGTTGAAAGTACTAATGTTTCTTTTGATGATACCTTTCAGGTAATCTCTGACAACATCACCAAAGAGCTTAAGGAACAAGCAGAAAGATCAGAGGATGCTTCAATTTCAAAGGAACTCAAACACTTATTCTCATAATGGTATGACGATACAGCAAAGGCACCCAGAGCCTCTACAACAGATCATAGAGCCCCTGTGGAACCCATCATTGAAGATGTTGCTCAAACGGATATATCTATATCTAGACCATCCAACTCTTCACCATCCATCCAACCTCCTTCAATATCAAATTTATCTGAACCCGATTCGACAGAGGTATCACCAACTCTATCTTTTGCAGAAGCAAGTGTCACAGAAGCTCCACCTACACAAGTACATTCAACAATTATACCTTCAATAAGTGATACAAATCAAGTCTCCAATGATCAATTACCCAAAGTGCTAAAATGGACCAAAGATCATCCTCAAACTCAAGTTATTGGTGATCCTGCTGATGGTGTCAAAATAAGAGCCACTGCTAACTTTTGTCTCTTTTTAGCATTTGTAGGTATGATTGAACCAAAGAAGGTTGCAGAAGCTCTTGTAGATCCTTGTTGGGTAGAAGCTATGCAGGATGAGCTTGTATAGTTTAAAAGAAATCTTGTATGGACCCTAGTGCCTCTGTCAAATGGAAAGATAGCGATAAGCACCGAATGGGTATTCAGGAATAAGAAGGATGAAGATGGGGTAGTTGTGAGGAACAAAGCAAGACTTGTTGCCAAGGGGGTATTGTCAAGAAGAAGGTATTCATTATGAAGAGAACTTTGCCTCTGTGGCAAGACTTGAAGGCATCAGAATCTTCTTGGCATTTACAGCCCACAAGGGATTCAAAGTTTATCAGATGGATGTCAAATCTGCTTTTCTCAATGGCAAACTTCATGAAGAGGTGTACATTCAACAACCACCAGGTTTTGAGAGTGAGCAATATCTCAATCATGTCTATCTCCTAGACAAGGCACTGTATGGGCTGAAACAAGCTCCCAGAGCATGGTATGAACGACTCTCTACTTTTCGTATTGAGAAGGAATTTCAAAGACGTACCACTGATATTACCTTATTTTATAAAAGAAAGAAAGATGGTATTCTCTTAGTTCAAGTCTATGTTGATGACATTATTTTTGGTTCTACAAATGAAAAATATTGCAAAAAGTTTGAAAAGTTTATGCAAAGTGAATTTGAGATGAGCATGATGGGAGAATTAACCTTCTTTCTAGGATTGCAAGTCAAAAAATCCACAGAGGGTATTTTTGCTAATCCAGCTCCTCTATGACCTGATGAAATACCAATGATCCTATCTCAAGTTGTTAGATCCCAGATCAGATATTGAAGTTTGATTTTAATGAGATTACAGTTTAATCAAGTGA
>LUCG01051207.1:0-19577 GCA_001633085.1 Carthamus tinctorius | reverse complement strand
GGTAACCTGATACATACAATGACAAGTTTAACAAGTTCGATACATTAAATGGTAAGTTTTAAAATTGAGTACATACAATGATAAAATGTGACAAGTTGGATACATTTTGGTGTACTTTTCATTTTATGAAATTATTTGATTAATTTTTGTATTATTAAAGTTAGTATAATTTATAGTTAATCAATAAAACAAAATGTATTGATAAAATAAATAAAGTAAGAAGTAAAAAATATGAATTATGTAATTTGAGAATACAAATATAAAGAATGGTCTACTATAATGACCAAATATGTAATTTAATCAAACATTTTTTGGATGAGTTAACCACTTAATTTAACAAAGTTGAATGAAGTGATGAAAATGAAATGAAAATAAAAACCATAGGGATGAAAAATCAATTGTTAAAGAGTAGGGACGAAAGTCGTTATAAATATCAAATCACAGGGACTAAAATCGTAGTCTTGTAAGTTAACGAGAATGGCAATCTTGTAACTAAACCATGATGGCAATCTTGTAATTTAAGCTATTTATAAGGTCCAATTTATGTTTTTCCTGCAAATTGTAGAATAGGCTCAAGTGCTCAACCAAGAAGTGACGGCCCATCAAAAATCGGATATCCTAAAGATATACAAAATAACCGAATATTCGTTTTTTTTAAACCGGTTTTGAAAAATTCAGGTTTTTTCAATTTGATCCGATTTCATGGGTTTCCATTTTATCCACTCCAAAACCGGTTGAAATCTGAAACGGTTACTGTCAAAACCGTTGTTTTAAAGCAAAAAACCGGATCAATTATTAAATCGGAAATGCGCACCTCTAGCTGCAACTATTTCATTATCGTCAGTCACTCGAAAATGGTTTGTCTGGCCTCGATTTTTTGTCTTTTTTGGAGACTCTCTTTGCTAAACTCTAGAAACGATCTTTTCTAAACCATAGGAACAAAAATTAACAAAAAAAACCATCGAGTATTAAGCTCCAATTTCTCATTTGAATTTTCGGTTTTGAAATAACTCGAAAATCGTTAAAAACTCAAACGGTCATTTTAAACTACAATCTGAGACATAAGGCTATTAAGGTTTCAAAGAAGACTTATAATCAAAGCTACCTATATAAAGAACTTGAAATTTGGTTGAGTGTTTTACCTCTAAGACCAACTATCATACGACACAAACAACAAATTTGTCGCTGATGGATTCCAACCACACTACATATCATCAAAAAAAGTTGCCGATCAAAAAACCCTAGAACAAAAAACACCAATTTTGGTGATACACCGTTCATACGGTAAAAAGGCTTGGCCCACTGAAAATCTTTATTTTTTTCTAATCTTTTTAATGTTTTGGTTAACGCTCATTCATTTATTTTACTATTTTTTTTATTAAAATTAATGATTAATTGTATAAACTTTTAAAAATAATAATTTTTTTAGAAGGGTGTCTAAGCCAAAGCCCGACTAATCCCCGATAATTTTAGAGGCTAAACATGACCCCACTTAAATGTCCCCAGGCATGCGCACGGGAAGGCTCGAACTCGGTTAGGGCGTTATGAACTCCCCAAGCAATAACCAATCCGGACCACTCAAATTACTTTAAAAATATGTTTTATTGTACTTTTAAATTAATTACATTAATTATATTTAAAAAAAATACGATCACTTAAATAAAAAAAACAACTATTTTTTAAAAAAATCGGTTAACAGTTATAACCGGTTATGCATTTTCGGAAGAAAATCTTAACGGTTAAATTTTTTGATTAACTAACCAGTCAAGCACTAAACCGATTATAACCGGTTAATGATTGGATTAGTTACTGGTTAACCGACTTTGGCCGATTATAAGACCATCCTTACCCGTAGACTCTCAACCCAATCGCCACATCAGCGCCACATTAGCTTTCCACTGTCTTCCCCAAACCAACCCAATCTAACCCAATTCATCCACAATCAACCAAATCTAAATAATTAATATAAAAAAAGGAAAAAAAGAAAAGAAGAGAGAGAGGATTGGCAAGGGGGAGCCGAGAGCCGGCCAACTCGATCGGCCTGGACGGTGTTGCCGATCGACCCGATCAAACCGAAGGCACATGTTTCATCAATATAAGCCCCATATACAAGCCTTTGAAATTGAAATACACCAGATTTATGAGATATAACGTGTAAGGGGGGCTTTCCATTAATTTAGAGCCATATGAATCCAAGCAGTCGTTGAGATGAGACAATATCGGCGGGAATGCAGATGCCCATTACCACCACCATTATTACTCCCAGTAGTTATGCACCTGCTTCCCTTTCAATCAAACACCCTCCTCCTAAATCATTTGCCTTTCCCTTCTTTGGTGGTGGAGCAATTTCATTATTACCCCCACCAACCAATTTATTATCAGTTGCAGCTGCATCATCATCATCATCTTCCAATGGAGGAGATTCATTCAATGATAATGATGATGATGATAGCAGTGGTGGTGACTTGTTGCAACAACAAGTCTCCGATGATGATGGTATTGAGGTTGAGATAGAAAAGATAAGCAGGAACCACAGGAGAATCCGGTCCAAGATCGCTGTGGATGCCACCCTCCAGACGCTTTGGGGGATCTTGACCGATTATGAAGGCTTGGCCGACTTCATCCCTGGTCTAGCTGTCAGCCAGGTGCTTGATAAAAGAACAAACTTTGCCCGCCTTCTTCAGGTATAATATAACCCAATTTCCCATTGCCTTTCTTCAAACCATATCCCTGCTGCACTGTCCTAATTGTTTCTTCTTTAGGATCACCTTATTTCTAATCTTATTCACCACTATATTGTATATGTTGTAGTACATCACCTGGCCTGCCCTTTAACAGATTGTTAAAAACAGCAATATAGTCTCAAGTATGATATGCATGCAAAAATGATTGATAGATAGATAGATAACAATAAGGATAACAATCAAAGCATTAGTAGCCTAGTGGTCGGGAGGGACAGTGGATGGCATAGCTGTCTACCCAGGTTCGATTCATGGGGTGAGCATGTGGTGATACCCTGACCATGGGTCGGCTTCAACGTCGGTCCATGGTAGCCGATGATTAGTCGGGTGCCCGTATGGATCCCGGATACCTTGTCGGGACGTGTGCGTGAGTTATCTGCCGTTAAAAAAAAACAAAAAAACAATAAGGATAACAATGAACAAGTGTACAGATAAAAATGTAGCAAAGGATAAAGTAATTTAACTATCAACAGTCCTCATCATCTGTGCATGAATGAACCAAGCACGATATCGTGAACCCCTGCAGCTTCGAACGAGTAATAGAGGTTTGAAGTTGATTTATTATCATCACAAGGCATCTTCCATCTAAAATCATAAGAAGGCATCATGGTAAGCCCTCTTCTCATGATTTCCTTTCATTACCATCCATCGCCTTTCCCAAAATGTCTCCCACCTGCACTTTATGCAATGAACTCACCAAAGATTGTATTTAGATTGATCAATTTGGTACAAAGTTGACTTTGTTCAGCCTGTCGGACCTAATTGCTAGCCACGGCAAATGTAAACAGGAACTCTGATTGTGGGTTCTTGAAGTTGAGTCCTGTTTGTCATCCATAAAAAGGTAACGTTGTCATGTTGCAGTGGACTAATAAGGATGTGGCTTTTGTCTCTGGTAAGGCTTGAGCTTGAAAAAAATACCCCCTTTTTGTTATAAAGTAAAAACAACAGATTTTTGGTGTCCAGCAAACAGTCTTCTTTTAAGTGAACTAGATGAGGCAATCTCACTAAGGAAAGGAACAACAAATGATGTTGAGGATGAGTTAAATAAAGTTAGGAGCGGTAGTAGCAGTAACATTGGAACTAAAGCTAATTCTCATTTCAGATAATAATCTCATGAGCTTGATCTTGCTTCATTCTCGAGAAACAAAAGACTTCCATCTCCAAGCTTAATTCAGATGTAGAAACATTGTTGGAAATCTCAGATATAAGATAGAAAACATGTAGGAAATCTCAGATCATTGATCTCCGGAGAAATTTGAGGAAAGTTAGTGGTAAGAAATCAACGGGTAAAAATCGATTCCTAAAGTTAAGGGAATCAGCAGTACGCTTTCCTTGTTTAGCATAGCAGAAAACTGTATAAATAGATGAGAATGAATTGTACATGGTTCTTATATAATCACGATATATAGTAAATATGTTATAGAAGTTCTTTTATTAGCCAAGTTAGTCAGGAGAACAAACGGAGGAACTACAATAAGGAGATTTTCTTGATGTTAAGAGAGTTCAAGGTTAAAAATTCCATTTTGGTTGAGCGAAAAGGACTTGAAAGTTACGACGGTTTTAATGCAATTGAGTACCTTTTAAGTATATAACTGTTAGCATTTTAGGTTTTAGTACTATTTATTATTTTTATTTTTGCCCTGCAACCACTAAGCACTTAATTCACTTGTTCGACTTCCCTGATGACTTTTTATGTTGGTTTGCACTCCCCCTTGGCTTCACAGATTGGTCAACAAAATCTGGCATTTGGTTTGAAGTTCAATGCAAAAGGCATCGTTGATTGTTATGAAAAAGAATTTGAAAGTCTTCCAAATGGCCAAAGGCGTGATATAGAATTTAAGATGATCGAGGGTGATTTTGAACTCTTTGAAGGAAAATGGTCTATCGAGCAGGTCAGGCCTTTCCTTGTATCACTAGTCTCTTTGTTGTTTCCTTGTCATGAATTTCTGCCAGTTTTAAATATTCCTCACATCACCCTCCTTTTTCTGACTTATTTACACATGTTATACATTTTTGAATTAGCTTGGAATAAGCATGTTTCTTGTCAGTGCCAATTGTTATCTTTTTTCCTTCTCTTGTCATAAATGTTTTTGCGTTTTAAGTTGTAGCAAATGAACACTGATATCTTCACGGTTCAAAGTGGGTTTTACTTGAGAAAAATCTCATTTGTTTGTTGCAATACAATGCTGAGACAAACAGACACTTAGTGTAATCACCATAAATGGTGTCAGTTGACACCTGGCCCGATATTGAGGTCAATAAAGGATGTTAGTTAAACCATTTGTAGGTATAAAAGAAAATAATTTGGTCTCATTATGGATTCACTCAAGGAGTTGTAAAAGAAAAATTATAAGGCAAAGAGAATTAAGGAGAGTTGGCTCAAAACAGAAAAGAGAAGAGAAGAAAATGAAGTAAAAGCTCAAACTATTCTGTAGTGCAGGCTTGTGATCGATGAAAGGAAAAATGTATTTGTTCCACACAAGGTAAATCTTGCATTGATTGATAATAGTGTCAATTTAGCAGGCAATGTATTTTTATGAGGTTCTAGTATCAAACCCAGTTTGTAGTTTTAGTTGTAATAGTTGATAATTTGATAGATTTGGACAAATATATATGTGGGTTCTTGTTATTTGATGATATAATTATGAATTGTGATGCTAAAACTCAGAGAAATGCATAAATGGAGTACAAGCTTGTGATGCATGACAAAATTAGGGTACAAGCATCTTATGCATGCATGTTTGGTTGTCTTATTCAAGGATTTTGCATGATATACTTACAGTAAAAACATTGTTATGAGGATACCCTTTTTTCTTTCCCTTTTAGACCAACCTGCAGCATATAGTTTAGTTGTCTCTTTATGCGAGGGCTGATTCTCCGGTTTTGGATGCCTCTGGCTGGGAAGAAGCCCTAATCTTTTGTTACTGTGAATAAATGGAACTTTTTTTGTTACTAATTGTAAATGACACATTTGTGTTTAGCAAGTTCACATACCCTGGCTCACAATGAAAACATTCGACATCTGAGCTCTCTAAGCTAGAAGTTGGGCACACTTATGAGTTATGAACATGCCTTGATATGTATATGTATATGCATATCGTTACTGTTTGGCATCACCAGTGAACCACTCTAGTTTATATATTAAGGATTTCCTATGGTGACAGCTCTTTGTTTCCAAATTGGTGAGAAAGCTGCTAGAAACATAAATGACTAATTTCAATTTGCTTCCCTTTTGTCATAAGAAAAGTTTATGGGGAAAAAAATTATTCGAAATCGAGTCAAAAGACTATCTTGAGCATAATGGCATCTACTTGAACATTTATCTATTCATACTCCTTCAATTAGATTTCACTAGCATGCTTTCCAAGATTTTGTTTTATTTCTGGGACATAGGTAATACAGTTGCTAAATGCTTTCCAGGCATGTCTATATTTGCTTAACAAAATACCAAGTTGATCACATGATGATGTTCTCGTCTGTAACTTTTAACAACGATATCTAGAATCTCATGTGGGGTTTAATATTAATGGTGCAGTTCACTGACGGTGGCCATGAACAGAGCGTTGGTCAACGATGTCAAACAACTCTTTCGTATACCGTTGATGTGGTGCCGAAAATGTGGTTGCCTGTTCAGCTTGTGGAAGGCCGGCTTTGCAAGGAGATAAGAATGAACCTTTTCTGCCTGCGAGAAGCAGCGCAAAAAGGCATCTGACAAGATTTCTTCCGGTTAATCGCTATTAAATTCTTTTTCTTGGTATTGCTTATTTAGGTTCGGGATCACTTTTGGACATGATTTTGAACTTATAACTACACATGTAGTTTCATATACCTGTTTTATCATTAGTGAAATTCTACAATATCTTTTTTTTGATAAGGTTCACCTGGGTTTGCCCAGGCTACATCCTTGATAATTTTTATCAAGAGCTAAAGCATGCTTCCCTGGGATTAATACTTAGTGGCCCCTGGTTGCTCACCCCCGGATTCGAACTTGGGTGGGTTTTTCCCCAACACCAAGCCTTAACCAGTAGGCTGCCCCATTAGGGTTAATTCTACAATATCTTGCTTTGGTAAAATGATGATAAATAGATTAGAACTAACATCATATTTATGGGTGTAGTGGTTAAGAGAATGAACCATCCAGAGAGAACTCTGTGAAAGTTTTGATTAGTTTTAGGGGCCGTTTGCCAAACACTTACAGGATAAGTGCTTACCAAGTCATGTTACCTTACCGGGATGCATATAGCAAAGACCAAGAATCTTACCTAGTAGGAGCGAAAGCAAGGACCGAGAGTTTACGCACTAAGTGAGGGCTGTCGTTTCTTACCGTGCTTACCACATAAATTATTGCATATGGTACTGGTTTGTTGGACTAAAATCTTACCCAGAAAGTACTTACCTGGATAAGTTCCAATATGTTGAACTCATAGCCAAGTTCCAATATGATTCTCTCTATGTCTACATTATGAAATGCCTTCTATTTGATCTTTTTAGATCATTATAGGTTCAATCATTAGGTGTACAAAATGCCGGTTTGAAATGACTAAAACTAGCATCGATACGATAACGATTATATAGCCGAGTGATTACTTCACTCTTGTTTACGAAAACTATTAATTACATTTCTCTAAACTTATATATAGTAGTGTCAACTTGTCTTACGCTAAGTTTATAATATGAATTGTACAACGTCACAAGGATTACGGGAAAAAAAACACAATTACGTGTGGGGTTCATAGCCAATATTAAAATGTTGAACTCATGTCGTATTGTTCAAGCCATCGTCGAATGAAAGTTAACTTTTTAGCAATTAATATAATTCAACACCGTGTGTGGCATACCAAAATTCTTCAAACACACGTGTACGTTTTTATCACTGGTGTACATTAATGGATCAATACAATGATGCGTTACAGCAAGATACGAATGTGATAAATTGTTTGAAGTACTTCAAATGTCACAAGTTAAAGCAACACTCTTACAAAGTTCCAAAATCACTCTTGAAGTTCAAAATGCACACAATCTTCAATATGTAAATGCATCTTGTTTAAGGGTGGAAAGACTTATTGCTCAATGTCATAATTGAAGTGACATTTATAGGGTAGAATCGGTGTCCCTATTAGACCGATGTTTGGATCCACCTCCGTGTCCTAATGACAACCCTCCTTGGATCATTACATTTGCTTACATAGTCCAATTTAACTCGACATTATAACTTCAAGTTGTTATGTTTTACCCAATTTACTATTGAGTTGAATATGTAGAGGCCTTACATGCAATGCAAGACCTTCCCTCGTTTCTTTTCAACATAAGATTTCCTCTTTGTTGCAATTTTTACAACGTGCTATGCTTTTTTCCCCACTCGACATTATTATCATATCATTTTGCCAAATACAGGTGTAAGAAGACATCATTTAAGAACCATCCGAACAATTACTTCCATGACAAGTGTGAGAAGACCCCATTTAAGAACCATCCGATTGAGAACCGAATTGTGTGAGATCTTTCCCTAATCTCAAGTTTGAAATGCAATAATATAATATCGATACAAAGAAACCTAGAACGAGCATATCGATTTGTGGAGTTTCTCATGGCATGTAAAACCATTTGAAAATGCAGCATGCCTCTCAAAATAGTTAGTCATCTGGCTCTTTATTTTATTGTTTTTGTTCAATAAGAGCATGATAAACAAATAAATGAGCATCTCTTTGCGACAACACTTGTCTGGTTAAATCAGGTAATAGTGGTTGCAAAACTATGAACCAATTAAAACCCCAGATTCATACTAGAACCACGATGGTTCACCTTTTGGACCTTGTTAACCAAAGAGATACGACTTTGCACTATAGTTAGCTTGGCACCAATCAAGAATGCCCAAACATCTCTAAACAAGGTTCGAACACCATGCCAAATGTGCCCGAAGAAGAAGAGCAAAGCAAATGAAGCAAGGGAAACCGTCGTGTGGAATTTGAAAGCAATGGAAGCCAAGCCTTGGCAGCCAAGGGCCATTTAAATTCTAGAAAGTTGCATATAATGCAAGTACAAAGCTAAGCCAGCATGCAAGTTTTATCCCACAAATCTATATATAATCTACAAAAAGGTTTACCCCACCTCAGCACTTGATAGATGTATATAAGCATCCAAAGGAATGACATAATCATTAATATTTGGATTGGATTGGATTGGGTTGGGTTGGCTGGCAAGTGAGTTGGTAGAAGGGCAGGCCTAGAACTAGAACTAGAACTAGAATGAACATCCATCCGACTATACACAAATAAGGCATTACAGACATTTACATCATTTATCGATCCTGAGGTTATTACAAAGATGGCCAAGTTCAGGCCTGCCCACCATCCAAGTCGTGAATTTCGTCTCTATAGCAGAAGTACAATATAGGTAGGATCTAAACATGATCAGTAGAAAGTAGCGCCTGCAGGTGTACAACAAAAACAGTTAAGCAAACATCTCTGTGTACTTTTATCACTTTAACAAATGCCACTTCAAATTTACAACTCACCTCAATGCCTTGATTCCCATATCCATGATGTATGCTTCATGGTCATCATCATTACCTTCAAACTTCTCAAGTTCCTTACTGTAAAAGAGAATGTCATCTCGAAGATGGCCAGCTCCAGCACACCTTCATAAACGGCACAAAAAACTATTTTAAACAACGAAATCTCCGAGTATGTAACTCCTCCAAATTCAGAGTTCTTGACATGCTGGCCATTACTCCATTAACACGCATGTTAAGAAATTAAGGTGTCGTTTGTTGTTTAAGAGATCTGAAGTCTGATTTCACATCAAAAAAATAAGAGGCGGATGGTGCACCTCTTAAAATTTCAAAGGATGGTAAAAGGTTTTCAAACCTTTTCTTAAAAATAAAACCAACAATCTTAAGTCTGGAAACCTCTTGATTTTCAGACTTAAGAGGTTTTAAGAGGTATCTTTTTAAAAACAAACAGCCCCTAAAATTTCTTATGGATTACCCTATGCCTGATCAACCTTCATATGCTTAAAATTTAATCAATAATCATCGTGTGAAAAGACTTGGATTGACTTCATGTATAAACTTGAGCAATTAAATTTTCATATTTCAGAAAGAAACACATAAGTCTAGAACTCAGAAATGCATACCGATAGGACATGTTGATAACTGAAAAAGAGGCATACCTTTCAATGACAACGTCCACATCTGATTTGCTCTCAGGACCATGCACAAGAACTCTAGTAAGGCTGAGTATGTCACGGTAATCACCCTTTTCACGTGCTTCTAAATTTGAATCTTCAGAAGAAGAGTTGTGCGCAATTGACGAGAATGCATGTCTATTACCCGCTTGTGGTGGTGCATCATGTGGTGCTAACTTCCCTTCGGATTGAAGTCTTATACATATGATAGCCATCGCATATGCAACACCCCCAAATCCTGTGTGTGAGACAAAGAGATAAGACCCTGCAGAACTGCAAAAGAAGCAGTTTAGTGTTAAAACTTAAAAAGTTCATTTCTGAAGCAGAATAGTTGCAAATATACATGCTTTATTTAAAGTTGTGGGCACCCACAACCGAAAGAGTTGGTCATTTGCCAACTGTAAACGGTACGGATAAATCAAGTTCTGCTTCTGTGCTAAAAAAGAGGTCAATTCAATCCTCTGTGACCTTCCAATGTTCTATTACCATATGCTCAAAAAGAACCAACATGTAGAATAATCCTCACTTTTATTTCTAATTATAGTCCTCTGTATGTCTTGTTGCATATTTGTCTTCAGAACCAAACAATAGACATTTACCAAACCAAACTAAACATTCCCGTTAAATGATAGACATTTTTGACATCATGAAAAAGGCACCACTTCTATATATCAGAATCTGCGAACCAGTATACTGTTGTTAATTTGTTATTGCTACCTGGCAATATCCGTTTTTTGAATTTATGCTGGATCAATTACCATCTCAGACATAAAGCATTCGAAATTATATCTGCATTCCACTTGGTGGCTTAATGTTCAACTGGACTTGAAGGAAGGCTAAGATGCAAGGCACGGTAAATATTTACCTACATAAAGCATAAGGTATATTCTTCTCTCATCATAAAAAAGATTGTCATATAGTTTCACGAGAGCAACTTGCAGTCAAACAAGTTGTGTCCGCATAGTCCAAATCACTAGACAATACACACAGATTAAAAGATATACAATTAATTGGTGCGCATACTGTTCATGAATCATGCAATGCTCTTAGGTGGCAAGCTGCATTTAGGCATTTAGCCATATGACAGGCTGGTTCAGAAGTGACATTATGGTTAGAGTCGAGCAAATACTTACTTGTCCATACAATACTGAATTTCATCAATATCAGAAGCCAAGGCTTCCCTCTCCCTAGTCAATGGTATCCTTCTGTATGTTATATCGTACCCATCGTCTCTCAAAGCAGCATATACTTCAGTAGGTGTCTTCACGTCCTCTACAAAGATATTTTCCCAATATCCTACTACACTGGCCTGATCCAAGGTAGGGTTATATTCTTCACGGTGTAAAAGCATTCGACCACCACATTTTTTGATCTCCGATATAATATCCTCCTTTAGCCGTGCCTCCATGTGTTCTACCTGCACAATGTTGGGAAGTAAGCAGGCCGAAAATGGATTCACCGAAGTTACTTTTTCTTGAATCGAATTGCATGTTAGAACGATGACGCACCACTGAACCGGTGATCCCCACATGCTTGAGTGTGTCTACAGGTTTATTAAGCTCCCTAAGAACGAAAGGTGTGCCATTGATGTAAACAACAGCTTCTTCCCTCAAATCAGTTAATATCACTTTTTGAGGACCATTTCCTTCTGAAGTGGGCTTGGCACCTAAATAAGCTAGCATCTCCTTGGCACCAGAGATTGTTGGAGTTGCCATGCAATACACAGGATAGCCATCCACCTGAAAAAAAAAACAATTTTAAATGCCTTTTTGCCAAAACGAAATGAAGATGTTACTATGGTACAACTCAAGAATTGTACATGTCGACACACTACAACTCCGTTGCCTCGACACTAGGTTTCTCATGTGCATTGTAGCATAAATGTAAACGATATATGTGTAGATGGTAAAATGGTGTCTGATACTATTAAAAGAACAAATCCAGAATCCAAGGGAATACCAAACAACACAAGCAAACTCAATATATAAGCAAGTTGCCCAAGAAAACTCAACCCAGCCAGTCAATCAAACAAATAAGATTGAAACCTAAACTAAGAGGGTGTTTGGGATTGAGTTTTAAATCTGCTTATTGACTTATTGGCTTCTTCAAGAAGTCAATAAGTTGATAAGCTTGTTTGTGTAATCCAAAAGTGCTTTTAGAACTCCTTTTTGACAAGGGATGAAATGGAGTTTTCAAGAAGTCACAATTTGTGACTTTTTGATTTTGAAAAGTGCTTCTTGACTATTTTGCTATAAACCCTTCTCAAAAAGTTGATAAGGTAAGCCAAACACTATCTTAAAAAACAGCTTATTGACTTATTGACTTATTGACTTTTACCACCACAAAAAGCTAATCCAAACACCTTTTTTGAAACTCTTTTTTCCCACCACCGTAAGTCAATAAGCACTTTTGGGAAAAAGCACTTTTGACCCCAAAAAGCAATCCCAAACACCCTCTAAAAGGAAGTATCCCACGTAACATAAATTCCAAGTACAAATACCCACGTCAAGCTGAGAAATCCCACCACCAAACCAAAAGATCAACCACCTCATTATTAATTGACCCTGTGAGTGACCGAGTCTAAAAAACTTTCGAATGAATATTAAGCATATACCGCCATCCTCAACATAGCCCTTTGGGTGCACCAATAACCAATTAGAATAAAATATTTACAAGAAGAGGATGCATTGAACAAGGATTCTAATAGAACATAGGCGAGCATGTAAGGGTATTGTTTTTGTTCTTAAGCCCTAGGATGGCTTTATCTGAATATTGTTTTTTAGGAGTTCCATATATAGTCTAGCCAACTAGATTGAGATCTAGAGGCTGGCATAGAGAGATGTAACTTTTATTTGTGAACTTTTAGAAATTATGTTGTCTGGCTTTGCAGATATGTACTCACTTGGGGATTCACAAACAAAACTAGTCACCAATAGAACTGGCTATCTGGGGACACACTAGATAATTATGTGGTTTCAAATTTATTTTCTCCAATTTCTTTATCTGTTCAACCACATCTCAGCTTACCTTGTAAACATGTGGAGCACCATGAATTTGTATATGGCTAGAAGTCCTCTGACCAGGAAAGAAGTACATCTTAAGTATCGACCCCTTCCCAAGAACGGAACCATTACGTTTTTTAACAATAGCCTCCATTACTGCATCACCGTGTTGAGACTCCTGTGGAGCTCTCAATTCTTCCTGGAAACCAAAGCAGAAGAGAGTAATATCAAATTGATGTAAACAGGTAGCTTACTAAAAAACAACTTCAAAAATGACGTCGAAAGAATATTTACAGGGACACTAAAAAATCGTCCAGGTCTCAATCTTATAGACCATTTCATAGCTTGGACTTCAGGTCTCTGATGCAACCAACTTTTGAAGGTAATCTTATATTCTCCTTGTCCACAGAACCCATCAAAAGCTTCACTTCCAAGATATGCTGCAAAAGCAATTAATCTAAAATAACGTTCCAAGTACTCAGCACCACGGTTCAATGCCACCCTCCTTTCCCTTGGTTCAACATGCTGTTGATTGAACAATTTTCTATACTGCAGTACAGCTTGGCGTATATTCTGCAATGCTGAACATCTGTCGATGACTGCATCCAAAGCTTCTCGGCATTCCACTCCATTTTCGAAAAATCTCGTTATTTTCCACAATAGAAGGATGTCATTTATACCAAACGCATGACTTGAATCGACTCTTGCTCTTCCCTTAGCAACACTTGATATAGACTCGGCATAATGACTTCCACTTTCATCACCACTTGATGTACCGTTGTCTAACACTCCACATGGCAGATCATCAAGTAAAATTCTAATAGGTCTCCCGTAATCAATTCGAAGTTTCAAAAGACAAGCGATAACAGTGCCAGTGGTTGTCCGTCCTCTACCCATCTGAGGAGAATAAAGATAAAAAGTTTGCTTCATGACGGACTCATAAAAGTTCAACATATCTGTGTCATGTATGATGACAAAGCAACTTAATTTTACCTAAAGTTAGATACCTGGCAATTAAATACAAACGCTGTATCCTTGGATGCAGATGAAATATTCAGAGCTAGTGTGTCAAAATCCGAACTTTTGGGAGCTTTACCATCAGTGATAGGTACACGGGCATACTTGATTGGGAAGCCATCAGCCTCTAAGGATCTGAAAACCTCTAGTGGGGTCTGGACCACATCGGCACTTACATGCTCCCAAGCATCAAATATCTCTCCATCTTCAGTTTCGTGAATAACCATAATGTCACCTTCGTAACGCTCAGATTCTCGAAGGATATCTTCTTTTAGTCGAGCTTCCATCCTCTCTACTCTTTCACGGTCAATTCCCTACATGCAACATCTCAATATCAGATTCACCACGGTGACAGAGACTGAGCAGGTAGATGCAAAAACACACACACAAACACATATATCTCAACCATACTTTCATTTACTATTGTATGTATATCAGAAACACATCATGATTAGTTATAAATAAGAATAAAATCATGGAATAACCATCAAACTTACCACCAAACTTACCATTTTTCCTTTCTTGAAGAGAGAACATGATGAGAGAGAACATGCATTAACTCACATGCTTCTTCTACAAAAAGAAATTTTGGTAAGTTTCATGGTACCTTTACATTTGCCCTATCAATGATGCAAACTGCATGATGTGTCACAAAAGAATGCAAATTGTACAATGTGTTTATAAGAAAAGGGCCATCAACAAACTAACACATTAACACCTGCCAAATAATTGATCTCGACAGTTGTAATTTGTTATAAGATTTAGGGTCATCAACAAACTAATACATCAACCATAAAGCTGAACACCCACCTATTCTAATCATTGAGATTACAATCACAGATTTCTACAAAATACAAGAATGTCTTGATAGGTCAATAATCCATAGAAATTCAGCAAAGGTCCTTAACGATTCGATAAATCTGAAAAAGATCATAGAACATGACACCTTGGACCATTGGTATATCTTTAACATCCCTTGGGGTCATCAAAACTTGATTAATTGAAACGATTTTCATTAGCATGGACCAATAACGCCCTATTTAAACTAGAAGTGACAAGAGAAAGATCTTTCAGTTGCATTTCCCTGTCTAAGAAGAGAAGGAAGGATTGTCAACTGATTAACTTCAACCCCTCATTCTTCTGTCAAGTGATTATATCATTATAAAAGGTAATCAGAATAACGTTTATGTCAAACACTGCAAACTCGCACTTTACTTAGGGGTGTACATAATGAAGTGCTTATTGTTTGAACCAACTTCCAATCTTGCAAAAGCTCGGGTCAAAGTGTGTCCAATTATATCTATGTAAGTATACAAATGGGATACTAGAAAAAATCACTATCATGGTTTTTATACAAAAAATTAGGATACTTTGCAGTTTTTGGCCTGACACACCAAACACACAACATGCGCTATTCTATTGTGATTTCCTGATGTAAATCAATTAAAATCTCTGGACAAACCGACAAAGAATTGTCTAGCAGTATGGTGGCCTTTAATATCGGGGTACGTAATAAACTAGCAATTCTCACTAGAAGGAGGACATTCAAGTAAATCTATGCATTTATTTCTTTTTAAAGGGTGATAGTTGTTGATCTGGATACATGGAGTTTATGCAGCTTGAATTTACCAGGGCGGCAGGACACAACACATTGTGATTCAAATTCAATGCATGATGAGAATGTGTTGAGAGAGATTAACCTTCATTACAAGGTGCAAATGTAAGCTGTTACTAGTAGTTTTGAACAGACAGTAATATGACATCATAGAGATAAGCAATGGCCAAAGGTTCTACAATTATGCCTCTAATTGGGTCATTGACTAAATCTAAATTTTGTAACGCATTATGACATCCGATTCATAAGGCTATTTGGGTCAATTTAGCCGATTCTGATTCTGATAGCCATTTCTGTACATTCAATGTAATCTGCGAGATCGCGATCTTTTCTTAGCTCGTATTTGTGGTGCACAAATTCGTGGAATGTAGGTAGTGGTTATGATCAATTTGATAGAAAAGATAAAGGAATTGGCTACAGAGTAACAAGAGCAGGAAATTTACTCAATCTCATACATAAATGTAGAATAGGAAAGCCGTACTGGATGCAAGCGGTATCAATGTCAATGTGTAACCTCAGCATTCAATGTGTATTACTGAATAATCTCATTTTCCAATAACTCGACCAAGTTCAGTGCTACCAAGATCCGTCAACATTTTTATATTTCGACGCGAGATCAAGATGCTGATATAACTAACCCGAATTTTCCACTGCAGAGCAGAATAAGGGGACAGTTGATACTTGGTTGATTCTAAACATCTGTTATGCGAATTTTGTAAAAGATATGCAGATGCTCCATTTTTCCATAGAAATATTTTCATTCAAAGATTTTCACCTCATACAGCTCCTCATTCAAATTTTTCGAAGTTAATGGATCCTTTTCCACGTTCCAGAACCCCCTTCCTTTCTTCCACTCCGTCAGGTGAAGGGTAGTTCCACAAATGGAATTGGTAAGCACTTTAGAATTATGTCATTATTATTTTAATTAATATTTTTAGAATTTGTCACGTATTTCACAATGGCACAAAGTTAAAACTTGATATCTCACTCTACATAACACACCACCAACAACAAGATACGGTTGGAGCTTAACAACAAAGCCCAAAACGTCTCCTAACAAATTACTCAAATTTATAAGAGAGATTAATACCGTATACTCCAGCATGTTCTTGTATGGTCTTTCAACCTCGCGAAGCACAAAGGGTTTTCCATTAATGTAGATAACAGGTTCTTCTCTCATGTTGTGCCAAAAGACTGGCCTTCCACCTTTAGAGCTGCCTATCCTTTGAATAACAGACTGAATTCCTTCAACAGTTGGGTTTGCAACACCATAAACTGGAAAACCCGGAATTTCTCTAAAATTGGGTGCTCCGTCTACCCTCTCAGGCAAATTCGATTGCTGACAGCCAGGACAGTGATCACTTTTAAGAACAGTTTGACTTCCCAAAACCTCCCCAGTCCTTGAGACAGCAACTATGCCCATCTCACAAGGGTGACCATCGACAGATTTGGTTATTTTGTTCAATGGTTTTAGATTGGCATAACCAAGTGCACCCATTGGGTCCCTCCTCAACAACCTGCAACAGCAAGCAGCAAAGAGCGAGCAACAGACAAGTACATTTCAGGACATGAAACTTCATATATGCAAGCATGGAAACCAAATGTTACAAGTGAAAGCCACTCAAATGTTACAAGCCCATGAAAACCAATTCCAACCATTAAATAAGTTTCATTTTAAGCTAGGATTCAAGGTGTATCACAAACAAGGAAGGTAATTCGGTAGCTCTAACAGGTTGTATGAAATCTCCCATATGTTTGTTAATTTTATGGTCATAACCCAAGATATTGCTAAGGTGGCGTTTGTTTTTTAAGAGGTGCTGAAGTCTGATTTCACTTCTGATTTTTAAGAGGTGGTGTTGAAATCTGAAAGCTGAAACAATAAGAGTGTTTGTTTTTGTAAACTGAAAAATGTCTGAATATGTATAATTGTCTATTCTATCCCTAAAAAAACTCAACTTAAATAAGTGAGCATCGATGATCAAAAGATGGAACGGAAAAAAAAAGAAACAACAGAAAGATGTTGGCAGATTTGCGAGGATGTGGAGTTTTAATCATATCTCACACACATCGAAGCCTCGATATAAGCGATTCAAGATGTTCTAAAAAGCAAACACATATATCTACAATCTTCGTGTTTTGTGTTTTTTGCAAATTCGGGGTGCATTTGGGCTAAAACCGATGTTAAAATAAAAAGAATGTTGCTAAAAGGAAATAAGAGGTAATTAAGTGGCTAGGTTATCATTTAATTTATGAGAGCACATTAAGGGTTAAGAGGCTCTAAAAAGAAACATAAACAAAAAATTTGAATTGTTTTATGTGTGACTGAATCAGACATAAGTGGCAAATAAGATCTGAAAACCAAAAAACTAACCAGGCCTAAGTAAAACTCAGCAGCTACTTTGGTGGGACAATTTGATTCATGTCTAGTGTAGATGCATGAAAAAAGTATGTTAAAGATGTGATGTACAGAGAACAAATATTCAGAAACATAAGACTCAAGCCAATTTTATATGACAGCACAAACTTGAACAGCCAATTACATAGCAATGAATTATTACCTGCGAATTATGGTATAGAGCTCAGGCCTTGCTTTCATCCAATCATAAAAATTGAAATGGCCAGGAGATCTAGGATGATGCACTGTTCTCTCTGTATGGAGATACACAGCAAAGCATATAAGATAGTAATATCTTTCCAGGTACTCAACGAAAAAAGAAAGCAATGCCTCCCTCTTCATCTCATCAGGTTGACGCAAAATACTATTTCGATATGTAGCAATAGCTTCACGTAAGTTCTGTAACACAACCGACAATGCATGCTTGAGAGTTCATAATAGTCAAGAATCAACTGTTAGAATTAAGAGTTACAAGCCTCAAATCTTTGCAGTACAACTATTGGAAGATATAATCAGACTGCAGGCCCACAACTAATCCCCATCAATTAACAACTTCATTAATGGACCAGAACCAAGTACCTAGTCCTGAGCATCCCTTCTCTAAGAACTTCTTTTAGTCCTAAGTTGCTAACAAGACAACTACCTATAAGGAGCATTTACCTATCAGAAAAGTTTATTCTGAAATTAAATGATGGAATAACCAAAATAAATATTTGTGAACAATGGCAAAAATTATAAGTACGCCAGAGACATCAGGGAGAGAGGAGAAACCTGCATGGAGGCACACTTGTCAATCACTTTGTCCACTTGTCTTTTGCCTTCAACACCACCCTAAAGGCATGTGAACATGAAGAAATTATTCAAGATATCTATAAATAAAAAATTGGGCAAGCTATAAGCAAAACCTTCATCAGCATACCTCCAACACCCGGATCAAGCTTCTTATGACAGTATATTCCCCTCTACGAAGTGCCTCATCTGTGTTTAGCATGTTGTCAGTTGCATTTGAGCCACATACAGAAACTTTTCCTATTGAGTTTGTCCTTGGGATGCCTAACAAAAAGTCAGAAAGGAAAAAGAATGTAAGTCTATTGAGAGATGCAACCATTTTTGTTGATATAAACTAACATTATACTAAAAAGGGAGAAGTAAAAAACTGGACAAAAGAAAAAAGAACAACTACAGAAGGATGAATCTCTATTAATGACACTCATGTATTTTGACATGACAGGCATGGATGAATAAGACAAAACGGAGAGCAAGTAAAGATGAGGTATTAGAAAACCAGCCTAAACAACTATGAGAACTACAAATAGAAAACCACAACTAAAAACTGGATCTACAGATGACATGTTAACGGCGTGACAGTTCAATAACTGAACTGTTGACCGACCCATCCCCCAATGACAGGTAAACCAAAATCCGGTATATCCCACTTGGAGGTCGGGCATGGGTGGGGTAGGATGTATGCACACCTTGTCTTTGCCCCAATAATGAGGTTGTTTCCGTGGAAGAACATGAGAGAAACAAAGTGTTGATCAACGGATTTGAGAGTCTTGACGATTTTGAATGACATAGTAGCAAAAAACAAAGAAAGATAAGAGTAAAAAGCGTGTGTGCAA
>LUCG01051196.1:0-18600 GCA_001633085.1 Carthamus tinctorius | reverse complement strand
AGCTTCTGGTACATGTTTGGATGGACTAGCTTATAAGCTAGCTTATTTTTGCCAAACACAGCTAAATTCCGGCAACTCCCATAACGAGACACACACAAACAGCACACACACACACCTAGTGGTGTAAACAAGTTGAGCCCAGTCGAGTAGTGGGTTAATCGAGCCGAGCTCAAAAAATAATGTTGGGCTCGAGCTCGGTTAACTTTTTCAATGTTGGGTTCGACCTCGAGCTCGAATATTTTTGAGTTATCAGGCTCGAGCTCGAAGCTCGTTTATGGGTTTGAACTCACGGTCGATTAATTGTTTATCTACTTGAGCTCAATAATTTTTATATTTTTATACTAATATTAATAAATATATGAACATGTTTGGCTCGAATAAAGGTATGCTCGAATGCTTGGCCCGACTCGAAAAATTTAATCGAGTTTTCGAACGAGTCGGGTCGAACATTGGTGTTATAAAGCTAGACTCGTTAAGTTAAACGAGCTCGATTTTGTGTTCGAGACCGACTTGAGCTCAAGTATTATTAAGCTCGAGCTCGAGTAGCTCGTTATATGGGTGTGTGACACCCCCATATAACACATACAGCGACACACACACACACAATACATACTGTGACACACACACACACGTGCCAAGGATAAAATGTTTTCATCTTCTCCACCTATTGCAAAACTACAGCAAAACTCCGATGGAACCCTATTTTCTCCGGCAAAACGATGATGTTCGTTCTAGTTGTTGGAGTTGTAGTAGCAGGTACTGACGGAGCAACATAGGGTTGTATGTGTGGGCTATATGTTGGGGTGTGTGCGCCTTGTGTTTGTGTGTCCGTCGGGGGAGGAGGTCTCATCGGGACCGGGGACGATGGAGATGGGTTCACCGGTGATGGTGGCCATTTCTGTTGGGTTGTTTTCTTTTAGGGACGAAGCTCATTTTAGAGAACATTGTATACACATTTTAAATGATGTTTAATTTCAACGTAACCCTCTGAGTTTGGATAAATACAATCTGGTCATTGATTTAAAAAATATTAAGTTAAAAAATGTTGAAATCAAAGAAAATAGAAAATTACTGTATGCCCTTGACTCTAAGGGATTAAATGGATGGAAGTTTGGTTGACGGACCAAATCCAATCGAAAATGCGTACCACAGAGACCAGATCCATAATAAACCTAGTTTACGGACGAAATCTATAAAAATTAGCAAACCAGGGGACCTAATCCATAACTTACGATCAAATATGAAAAAGAGAAACGAGAAATCCATCAATTCATTTAAATTGTGTGCAATGTAAAATTATATAATTAACAAGCAGGGGCGGCCCTGGGGGTGTGCCGTTGGTGCGGTCGCACGGGGCCTCCGATTTTTGGGGGCCTTCGGTTTTTTATATATTATGTATATGTATATATTGTAGTTAAGTTACCTAATGACATAAATGTTAGGCTGGATTAGTTGGCAAAGGCGTCTCCCATTTAATAAGAAGGCCTGAGTTCGATTACCCCTATAATGCATCATATTTCTTTTAAATGGTAATGACCTTTTTTTATGGCAACATATGTATGGCATTATTTATAAGTTTTTAAAAACATCGATTCCTAAAATATAAGTTTTTAAATCCATTCATTCCTAAAATAAAATATTGCAAAATATATATAGCATTTTTTATAAGTTTTCAATATCATTTATTTCGCAAAACTAAATAAATTACACGGTCATCCATTCGCAGAAAACCTTTTTTTTTCAATTCTCAATTCTTTTATTTTTTCTTCAATTCTTTGAATATTACTCACTCGGAATTTCAATCATAAAAGAAAACTCTTCATTATTACTTCTCGTCAGATTCATTCAAGTATCATATTAAAAAGTCTTATAATTTATATTGATCTTTTTATTTCTTTATCTTTTTATTAGCTTTCTATAATTTGTTATTTGATTATTTATATGTCTTTTAAAATTAATTTTTAATAATTTTAATGTTAGTTTTCTTTTAATAACAATAGAAAAACATTTTTTTTGTTAATATGTGTTTATATATATACCAAAAATGACTGAATGATTTTACGTAGAATAAGCTGCACTTGATTATAAATTTTTGAATCGAAATGTCCAAGTAACGGAAGATCAATGCAAATAGAACAATATGTGTTTGAATCCTAATAATTATGTTTCTTCTAAAAATGCTAGAAGATCCATGTTAGACATAATAGCATTTATTATACTCGAAATTATTATGTGATTATTTTTAATTTTGTTACTCGTTAACTTTTTATTCTTTTAAATAGACTAATCATTGGAGATTTTTAAGCATTGGTTTGATGATGTAAATATAAATTTTATTTTTATTTGAATATTGTTATAAACATTTTAATTATTCTACAATTTAAGGATTTATTTTTTGGATTTAGTAATAATAATTAAGTTAATATGTACAAGTAAAAAATTCCAATGCCACATTTATTTCTTCGCACAGGGCCTCCAAAATGTTAGGGCCGGCCCTGTTAACAAGGATGAAAAGTTGAAAGAGAAGATAGGAAAAGAAAATCTCCAACAAACAAACAGCAAATTAAGAAAACTAAAAGAATAGGACCAACTCAAATGAAAATTCAATGAATCTGAAGCCCTAACGTTTAACACATGTAAAATTGGGAAGAGTTGTTCAAAATCCAACATTTCACATGCTAATTAAGTAACATCATTGACTCCACTAAGCATCCTTCTAACAAGGTAAAATTAAAACCCAATTACCTTTTATGATTCACAAAACAACCCATTCTAGAGCCCTATCTTTATAGTATTTGTTATCTTTTAGATAATGAAAATTATACTATATAACATTTAACCAATATAAAATATTTTTTTTTAAAGCTTTAAGTTAAAATCTCTTAAAATTAATATTTTTTATTTATTGATTTATTAAATATTTTTATTTATTTTAAATAACCAATGACATATTACCCCCCCCCCCCCTCTCCTCCACACACACACTATCTACATGCTAACAGCGACATAAGATAGACATCAACTACACCATATATCTCTTTTTGATTGTAAGCATATGGTTAAATACCCAACACAATGCATGAAGTCCGTCATACTAATCTTTCGTATGACAACATGTATACAAACTTAATGTTTCATATAAATGATAAAATCTATCGTAGTTTATAATCCAACATAAAACCCGAGCTATTAATAACCAGTTATTAATATTATTGTGGTGCATATATAATAAAGATTTCCTTTTTAATGGTCTAATCTACTTTATTTTTTTTAAGATTAAAATTTTGATTTAAATATAAAACTTTAGTTTACCACTATGTATTTCAAAGCCCAAAAGGCTAAATTAATCATGTTTGTTGGATCATGCACGTGGTTAGGCCATCCCTAACACCTCAGAGAATTATATTTCATGAATATTATATTAAACAATTTCATGCATCATATAATATAATTTTATCATATTAAACAATTTCATGAACCAATTTCATTCATTTAACGTTTCATTGATTTAACCAATGAAATCGTCGTTTTGACTTGAGTTCACAAGTTCACACCAAAAAAAAGGTCACAAAAGAAATTCCTTCTATATATATTTAATTAATATAAAATGGTAAAAGGGTATGAAAGGTTGAAATGTTGTGTTACGAGAGTTGAAGGTTAGTGATAGCTAGTTTGAAGATGGAATATTGGAAAGCTGATGTGTCGCTGATACGACAGTGCAGGGTTGAAACCAGTGGCGGAGGGCCTTTAGGGCCATGGGGAGCCATGGCCCTCAGTTTTTTCACCCACTTACCATAGATAATAGTTAAAAGTGATGGTTTAATTCCTATAGGAAAATCATGACCCTCTAAACTCAGATCACCATACTTCCAAATTCTAATTTTCATATGAAAACTTATGCACTAATAAATTAGTATGTATGGTAAGTTATTTTATCTAAATTAGGAAAACCTAACCATACTCCACTTGTTCATATACAATTTACAAGATCAAGGGGTAGATAATTTAGGCCACAAGATAAAGCCAGTCAACTGAGAAATTGATTTGACAATCAAGAGGTACATTGTTGGGGCCACTAGACAAAGTCACTCAACAAAAATGTGTTTTTATTTTTATTTTTCTTTGTTTGTAATAATTGGCAATCTAACAATCAAATTTTGTTTACATTGCTTTATTTTTGAAAAGGTACTTGTATACATTATTGGGGCCACTAGACAAAGTAAGTCAACAAAAATGTGATTTTAAATTTTCTTGCTTTGAAATAATTGGCAATTTAACAATAGAAACTTGTTTGCATTTCATCAATCTAGCCTCTTTCTATTCCATTAAGTTCATCAATTCCATCTCAATCTGGTCCAATCATCATGAAACCCAATCTCCAACTAAGCAACACCCTTATTTCTTTGACGATGATTCTAGCCACCACGATTCGTCTCCCGCCAATTTGCTCCCAAAAAACCCAACCACATAACATTCGTGGTAGGCTAGTTCAATTTGAAAACGTCCAACTTGGCTGCCTGTTCTTAGTGCCAGCCTGCCCAACCTACTACGACCACTCAGGGTTTCAGTTGAGCTACCTATCTAACGTTTGCATACACAACTACCAATCCTTAGACTATCAATTCCTAGGAACGAACAACTGTATGCAAACAACCATTATTTCTAGAAACGATTATTGGAGTAACTTTTTCCCTCAATTTCTCTATACCACCACCTACAATTCGACGCTCATCAGTGGAAATAATTTTAATGTATCTTTGCCCTACGAATGTGATTCTAATGTACTGAGGGTAGTGTTGGGTTCTAACTACGAATTCAATTACAATGTGAATGGCCTAGGAATGAATAGCAGTATGCGCACGATCACCATTGCTAGAGAAGATACTTGGAGCAACTTTTTTCCTCGATGTCTCTACACCACCACCTACAACTCGAAGCTCTTCAATGGAAATAATTTTGGCCATAAGGACATATCTTTGTACCATGAATGTGATTCTAGCCTACCGAAACTACTGTTAGGTTCTAATTATGACTTCAGTTTCCATGTAAATTACACCCATAGATTGGCGTCAAATCGGATGGCTGGCTTCAATCTAAAGTGGGCAGCCAATAGTAAAATACGTTTTCAGTATCTTCGGTTGTCCAGCAATCTGTGTGAATCCAACTCGACATCGTCAGAGTTGTTTGCTTGCTGTTGTGGTCATGAGAATTTCTCATTAGCTTGTAACAATTCCGATAATAGTGGAGGTAAGTAGCTTCTGATCTTCTTGATACATATTAGTCAAATTATGATATTCTTTCTTTTTTTTGGAAGGGTGTCCGCGCCAAAGCCCGACTAATCCTCGGTAATTTTGGGGGCTAAACATGGCCCCACTTAAAAGTCCCCAGGCATGCGCACGGGAAGGCTCAAACTCGGTTAGGGCGCTATGAACCCCCCGAGCGATAACCAATCCGCCACAGCATTAGAAGACTATTCTTTCTTATTTTCTATTTTCCTAGAAATGAAAATGTGTATTGTAGCAAAGTCAACTAGCTAGAAATCACAACCCAAGCTCAACTACCATTAGATACACTTTTTTTTATCTACAAATATAGAAATTGATATTTAGAAACTTGAAGTTAAATCTTATAGGTGTATATTATTTGGTAAACTATCAAATATGTTAATGGGATCTTACATGTGTTTTGCTACTTTGCAATTTAATAACTTGTGACAACAAGAGCCTAACTAGAGATAAAGGTAAGACTTGGATTATCAATCTCCTATTTCAGGCCCTTTTCCAGCCATCTTTTTAGTAGTCCAACCAAGTCTCTTATAATATTCCAAAAGTACCCCTAATAAAGAAACATATGCAACACATGTCCACTTCTAAAAGTTTTAAAACAAGAGGTTTAACCAAAAACATATATATATGACTCCTATTAACTATCTAAGTGATTGATGGCAAGTAGTACAAATAATGAGCAAGGGTTGAGATTCGGTTTAATAGGTGTCATATCCGAAGCTCGTAGATAGATACTCTCAACGTGTTAACGACCATGAACGTTTAAAATTTGTTGTCTCTATATTGTCGTTTATTTTTTGCATAAATTATGTAAAGTAATGTGGTCGTAGATTTAAACTACTCACTCTCTTATCCTTTTATTTGAACAAAGGAGCAACAAGGTTCATCTTCGATCCGTGAAACTAAAAGTCTTGTTCAACAAGCTCTTCAAAATATTTACCCATATTGGTTTTTTTAAAAACAAAAAACCACCAAAATGGGTCGGGAATTTCTTTAAAAGCAATGGAAACGAGCTGCACATATACTTTGCAGGCTCTTAGTCTTATGGATCCATTGACAAAAAAAATATATGGTATGCATGGGTTGGATGCAAATGTGGCCTAAATTAACTTAAATGGTTTCCATACGGCCGACTCATCCTATTTCAGTACTACTTATATTATCATATGACATTTAGAGTCGCTGCTCACTGAGTCACACTCCTCTAGACCACTACTTATTGTTCACCGTCCAATCTCCATCAATAAAATCCCCTAAATTTTACCTTCTTTCCCGAACAGGATTCAAGAGAACCGCGCGGAAATCTAGCTACAAGCGGAAGCTTGTAATAGGTAACTAAACATACTTTTATCTATGGCGAGGATATCCTTTAATATACATTGGTACAATTTAGCGTGACAACAAAAATGTACCTTTATATTTTAATGAAGCAAGAGAGGAAGCATTCCTCGTTTTCTTTAAATGCATCTAGCCAACCGATATCAATCTTGTGCAGGCTATTCATGTGGTAGTGCAGGAATTATGCTCTTGTTGCTTGTGATACTCTATCAAAAGAGGAAGTTACGAAAAACTCAAAAAGCTACAAATCATCAAGTAGAAATGTTCCTAAGGAACTGTAGAACTTTGGCCCCCAAAAGATATAAGTATGCAGAAATCAAGAGATTGACGAACTCATTCCAGGTGAAACTGGGACAAGGAGGGTATGGAAGTGTCTACAAAGGAAAATTACCAGATGGGCATCTAGTTGCAGTGAAGCTCTTGGGTGAAACCACTGGAGATGGAGAAGATTTCTTCAATGAAGTCGCTAGCATCAGTAGGACATCTCATGTCAACGTAGTCACACTTTTAGGTTTTTGCATTGAAGGAAAGAAAAGAGCCCTGGTATATGAGTTCATGCCAAATGGATCCTTGGATAAGTTCTTATGTGGTGATGGAGCTTGTTTGGACTGGAACATATTGTTCAAAATTGCAAAAGGGATTGCACGAGGTCTAGAGTACCTACACCAAGGTTGTAACACAAGAATCGTGCACTTTGATATAAAACCTCACAACATTCTGTTGGACGAAGAATTTGTCCCAAAAGTATCTGATTTCGGGATGGCAAAGTTATGCACAAGGAAAGAGAGCATTTTGTCTGTAATGGGTGCTAGAGGTACTGCCGGATACATGGCTCCTGAAGTATTTTTGAAGAGTTTTGGAGGGCCATCTCACAAATCTGATGTGTATAGCTATGGGATGGTGGTTCTTGAAATGACCGGTGCACACAAAAACAATAATGCTAGTGTGACTAGCACAAGTGAAACTTATTTTCCAGATTGGATATACAAGCTACTAGAAGCTGGAGACAATTTAGGCGCTTATGGAGCGACAACCGGAGAGGAACATGATTTAGCTAAGAAAATGATTGTGGTGAGTCTGTGGTGCATCCAACCTAGCCCATGGGATCGACCATCCATAAGTAAAGTGGTAGAGATGTTGGAAGGAAACTTACAATCATTGCAAGTTCCGCCTAGACATTTCTTGTTGTCTCCTAGATTACCGTCCCAAGCCATTTCCTCATTAGCCATAGAGAGTTCAATCAAAGAGAGGGTATTAACAGTGCACACTACAGACGAAGACTTGTCTTCCTAAACCTCAGTACCTCACAAAGCCATGTAACAATAGTGCACTACTTCATCGTACGTTTTTAGATTTATATATGGTACATATTTTATTTTATTTTTCTGATTTGTGGGTGTTTTCACGTTGATGAAATGTTGAGCAAAGTTAATTAAATAAGTTTTTAATAAATTTAAGTGCTTGTATAATAACTTTAATATTTTTTCCTACATGTTAATTTTACCAAGAATGGACCCGAAGCATTATTTTAAACTTTTAATTAATGCTCATACAATGAATGTAAAATGATATTTCAAAAAATGTTTTCGGTTTTCTGAAGTTTGACATTTTTTTATTTATACTCAGCTTTTCTAGTTATTTATTGACTACATACTTATCTTTTAATGTGATTATTAATTATTTGACAGTAAAAGCAGTTTATATTTTAGGTATTTTCTTTTATTTATTCTATCCATTCGTATAATTCCAAGGCCACCCGTATCATAGGCCGGGTTTGCTACGGGTAGGGACCAGGGTTCGAGGGGTTGATGGTACGGGGTGAGCGGGTAAGGCCGAACGGATAGGGGGCAGGCAGGGCCGGTCTTGAGATTTTTTATGCCCATGGTGAAAGGCCAAAAAAATACCCTTTTATCGTACGTTCTGTATGATCGATTTGACGATTTCCTTCAATCGTTTGGATTTTCGCGGTAGCCTTAAGCCATTTCGTGTAACCGATTAGGCGATTAATCGAAGGTGGATACTGTATTGGGAAAGAAATCAGGCTGACAAAATATAATTTTGATTGGGTAGATAAACGAGCCAGTGAATGATGCATAACGGTAAAAAAATTGGTCCAAAAAGTCTAAAAATGAACCTACTAACGGGTATTTGGGCTATACTTGATGATGCCCCTCGACTTGATGATGCCCTGGGCCGTCGCCCTCTTGGCCTAGGCCCAGGGCCGCCCCTGGGGGCAGGTTTCCAAACCCGTGGAAGCCGATGATATAAAAAAATATCTTCTATTGATTTTGACCGTTGGATAACGGTAAAAAAGTTGGAAAAAATAACTCTCAACGGTTATTTAAAAAAAAATAATTGTTTTTTTAAATTATACACACTATCTATTAAACTCTACCACGTTCATTCTTTCATACCAAAAAATATCTCAAATTTAATAATTTCTACCATTTTTTTCAAATTCAATAGTTTTTTTCATTTCTTTCATCATGAATTCAAACACCTATATCTCGTCGTAATAGCTCGAGGAGTTCGGATACACCGCAACAAGACCCAATCCTTGGCTTCCAAGCGTTTGTTCAACAAGGTAATATTTCGCAACCATACCCGAACGTTAGTTTCAAACAACTTTAGCAACAACCTTATATTCCTCATCAATTTACATATCAAAGTTTGCTCCAACAAGATTTTACTCTCACTAATTACCAACTTCCTCAACCCGCTGCTTTCAACACCCGAATTGATCCAAATTCTTAAGAAGAGAAGTTTGTTCACGAAACCCAAGAACCGCAAACACAACAATCCATCCCAACACAACAACCAAACCCAGTACCACAACCAAACACGACACCAACGCAAGAAGAAGGAAGTGGTATTAGTGTCGGTGTGGGTTGACGTTTCGGAGGACCCCGTTTTCAGAAACACGGAAAGTAGCGGTATTATTCTTATTCCTATTCATATTATTATTATTATTATTATTTTCTTCTTATACTTTAATTTATATAAATGTAGAGAGTTTTTAGAGGCGAATCGAGAAGGTGTTTTACATCCTTGTGGGTCGTCAAAATTATAAAACATCTCATCAATTGAACACCAAATTTGAAGACTTAAACAAGAAGATATAACGTTTTTTGCTGGCATGTACAACAACTTGGTCAATAATAGATCAAGTGGAATGAGCGAAGCCAATATTTTAAAAAAGGCACACTATCGTCAATGAGAGTATATTGGGTCCTTTCAACAATGAACAGGCTTGGGAGGTCCTAAAAAAATGTAACACCCCAAAATTTGGAGCTAACAAAAACCTCACATACAAGAAAGATGGTATAAACATAAACGCCAAAACGTGAGCTTTTCCCAAAAAGGAGAACGGTACAATGCTTGTACAATTACATGTTCGTAATTTAACAGGATAATAACAACAACCGTCTAATCTGTTTTCTAACTAGGAAACAAATTACAAAAGGGTTGTCGTCCTAAAGTCTGGCAATAGTCCAAAAGACCGGTCTCCAAAAGTATTCCCCGATGCTCACCCCGCACACGTACGCCTTCTTGAACATAGTGCCACTAACACTTGAGATACACATTGACACAAAACAAGTGTTAGGCCAGAAAGACTAGTGAGTTGCACAAGGTTGAAAACAGTACATTAGCATGCAAGCGTATAAGACGTAAAATCACATTTTTAGAATTTATATGTCAACCTCGTTAGAGGACATCTCAAGGCCTGGCACAATCGGGGCTACTCGACGAAAATCCACCCGAATTGTAGATTTGGGGCTACTCAACAAAAATCAACCTGCAACGACACATTCGGGGTTACTCGACGAAAATCCACCCGAAGCGGCACATTCAAGGCTACTCGATGCAAATCCACCCAAATTGCACGTTTGGGGCTACTCGACCAAAATCTACTCAAATTGCAAATTGGACTAGGTACATATTAGTATTATCAAATACTCGATTTTCACATAATGTACCATGGCATACATAAACCTTATGCACCTTGACGTAAGAAACGACTCATGCAAATCATAGTATGGTTCATACAACATGAGCATATCACATTTCATACAAATATGGTCACATTTCACCCTTGACCCATATAATCACAATATCCTCAAATCTAACAACTTAGGCAGTTCATCATCATCATAGTCTGTTTGAAATATTCATAGATAACATGCTAAAATAAGTAAGATGATGTGTATCCAATTTTAACAAAGGTTTTAAAACTCACCTTGAGGCTTGTAAGGTCAAAATCGCTAATTCTTAAGACACCATAGTTGGTGTTTTGCATGAACACCTAAACTGATAAGAAGTTAAACTAGATTGGTTCATACTCTTCATCATAAAGACAAGATCTATACTTAAAGCTTGAACAAAGCTTACCCACGAGGACCTTGAACAAAACCTTAGAAAATGAGAAACTCCTCAACAATGGTATATGAGACCTTGGAGTAGAGAAGATGAAGATCTAGCTTTGGAAATCTCGTTAGCTTGATGGTGATTAACTCATGAAATGACTTGGTAGATGGGCATTCAATACTTTAAAATCATCTTCAGTGAAGAGAGTTTAAGAAGAGAGAGTATGAGGGGATATGGATGAGAAATAGTGAATCGAATGGTAAAAATCGGGTTTTATGCTTGACAGGTTCGTACTCGACTGGGTCCAAATTTACCCAACCGGGTCCAGTCTTACTCGATTGGGTTGCCTTCCCACAAATCAAACTTCCTGCCAAGCTCAGCTGGGTTCAGTCGAGAGGGTAAAACAAAAATGTTAGTTTGGTTCCCTTCTTGACTACTTCTATAACCAAACACATCCATAGCATAACTGATCTTTCAACCACAAAATTAGAATTATGCTAAGGTAATATATATATATATATATATATATATGAGGGATTTTATTTTGTAAACTTTTTTTTGTGTGAACTTGTGAACTCAAGCCAACAACTATGTTCTCCCAAAACTAGTCAAATTAGACTAACATTGGACTTAATTCTGCTCGCAATATTTGCATAGCCATAGCAAATCTAGTCTAAGGGTGCCTCATCAAAGCATTACAAGCTATTACTCTTTCCTCCCTCCTTTTCAAACATAACACATATTTATAGTGATAAGATCACTAGAATATGCAAACCTTAACTCTTCGCACAAATTAATTTTCCCTTGCACGTGACCATAAAATACGCAATAGTACTTACTCCGACAAAAATTATCTCGGCTGTTCCACTAGTACATCCACATTTTGCTTGACTAAACGGTGTCACCACACATTTCTCGCTTGTGATAATCATTCGGATCATCTAGATACAATACTTATTGTTCAGATGCATCTAACTATAACAGCTTCCCCATTTTGGAGATTTTAACATCGATTTTAATATAAAAATATTTCATCAATCTATTAAAAATTATTTCTCTCTCTAAATTATTATTTTTCAAAGATTTTTGTTAGGTTTCTCACATGGTAATTATTTCTAGAGTGATCTCTAAATAGGGAGAAAAAAAACTTTTTCTCTCCGACTTTCTTATTTTGGAGATTATTTTGGGAAAGTTGTTTGAAGCACTAAATCGATCGAAAATCTCCATTTTTTTCTTCATTTTAAGAAGTTGTTGAAGATGATCTTAATATTCTACCGAGCATCGTAACTCAATCTCTTGCTTGTTTGATCATGAAGAAACCAAGGATTTCACCAAGTTACATGTGTTGGTAAAGTGTAGGAAATTTCCCGAGTCAATAGGACAAAATTTAATCAAAAGTCACATCTCTTCATAGTTGACTTTTGAGGTCAATGTTTATTAAAAATATGTTTTAAAATCCATCTACATATTAAACAAATTATAAGTGCTAGAGTGTAAATCACGATTTTCTTCCATCTAGTTTATTAATAACTATGATTCTTGTGGTCTAAGAATTATGGTTTCCTCCTTATAGTTTATAATTTATTACTTTTTTTTATCTATAACTAATTTTTATATAAAAGACTGGATTAGTAAAACATCATAAACCACAAGGATCAAAACAATTGTAAGTTATAAGTAAGAAAATAACAAGAATAGGAATGAAAATGGAAGCTTTTAACAAACCATCGAGAGTAAAAAGGTAATTTGCTCTAAATGCTATGGAAAAACAAAAAAAAAAGAGTTGTTAGGGGCTGTTTGGTAGAGAGATTTGGAGGGCGAGAAATGGAAATGGATTACATTTCTCTTGTTTGGTAAGCCAGAGAAAAGGAAAGCTGAGAAAAAAAATCAATTCTCATTCTCTGATTTTAATTCTCCATCACATGGAAGGACTTGGGGAGAAATGAAAAATTGAAGTGTCCAGAGAAATGAAAAAGCACACGGAGAATTGAAAAAAAAACACGCTCTCTCCCTCCCTCGCAATCCCTCCCTCTGTCGTCCTCTCTCTCTTTCTCCACCGGCGGTTAGGGTTTGGCGGCAGCAGCGGCAGCGGTGGCAAACTTCTCTGGCAAAGGTATGTCACGCACTCTCTGCTCTCTTTGTCTCGTTCTCTCTTTCGCTCTCTCGCTATCTCGCTATCTCTCTGTCTCTCTCTCAATCGATTTCAAATTAGTCATTAGCAAGAACTAATTTTGTTTAAAAAATTGCATCTTTGAAGGAAAGTTGTCAATCGGTTGGTTAATCTCAAAGAAACAACAATTGCTGCTGGAGGTGACCAAGGTGCTAGGTCCGAATCCTGATGCAGGTTCCTTGCAGTCTTCCCCCTCTAGATGGTGTCAGGTGCTAGATGATTCTTGGGTTACTGACTTTTGGAGCGAGCCCTGCTCTACAACATTCTGATTGGAAGTCCCTTACATATAAGTTAACATCAGATACCTATCGTGAGCCCACTTGCATGACCTGCTGATCTTTCTGAGAAATATGAATTATATATCATCTTCCAAAGAAAAAAAAAACTGGACTTGGATGAAATGACAGAAATGTTAGTCAAGTTGCCAATGTAATAGATGCATCTATCAAGAAAGATTGTATGTATCTGCACTGTGTTCATGGATGCTAAATTCAGGCATAGTTCGGTGATTAGGAAATATGTTTTGTGAATTCTGAACAAATATACCAATATTTCTCTTTTGCCTATAGCGGAGGCTGATTTTTTTTGAACCCTAGGGATAGTTCAACTAAAGAGCCATACTCTAGAAGCCAAGTAGAGCCATGGAAACCCAATAGAACAGTAGTTTGTAGTTAATAATGATAAAATGTATATTCTCATGTTTACAACTTTGATATTTTATGAAGTCTTGTATTATGAATCTGCCAGAATGTTGTGGATGTAAATATAAACTATATTCTTGTGACCAATTGTCAAAACAAGAGCTCAGTTTAGTTTCTAGTTCATTGATAGATAACTCAATCAGCTTGCAAACCTGCAAGTTAATTTTTGTTTCTTGGTTTGCTTTGGCTCACCTGTTGTATGTCTATTTTTTCTCCTGGACAATTGTGTTTTCCTTGGTTGGTTGGTAATGGATCTTGCTTGCCTCTTAAAAAAACAACCTTGATTGTTTAACTTGTTGTAGGGGCTCAGAGCAGATTCGTCAGTGGCAGTTTGGTCCAAATAGCTGATGTTCGGTATGGCAGCCATGAGCAGATGGGCACGCTCTAGATAATCTGCCTTTTGGTGCAAAAGTAGGCTGCAGCTTTGGTGCCTTGAATCGTGATCGGGAGGCTACTCGACAACACAAATGAACCACGTTCAGGAGGCTGCTGCAGATTACCTTTGCACCTCGGAAACTCAGCATCTTTGATCTGTTGTATCGGTCTACTCGGGCCCTTAGTGGATCGTTCAAAAATTTGTCGTTAGCCATAGAGGATGAACAGATCTTTAATTTACAACAGGCTCCATTGGTGGAGCTCCAATTACAACGGCAAACAACAGCATAGCCGGAAGTGACTTAGGGCTGCTTCTTCCGGGGACACGGCGCGGTCGTAACGTCTTAATCAAGGGGAGGGGGTTGTTTGTATAATGGTTCATTGGTAATAAAATGTGTGCGGTTCAAAAAAGTATTGATTGTTATTAATTTATGCATTTCTTGTATTATAGTTGGTAATTGGTTTGATCAATGCATTTTAATTATTAATTTATTAATTTATGTATTTTTTGTATGTGTTTTTGGGTTTGAATAAATGATTGTTATGAAAAATAATGGATGCAAATCATAAAGTTAGTAGAATTCTCTGTTAAATTTCTTGTTGTACCAAACAAGAGAAATGATTCTCTGTTATATTTCTTTATTGAAATCTCTGTGCTACCAAACAGAGAAGTAAATTCCTATTCTCCAGACTAATTCTATTTCTCTACAATTCCATTCTCTGCAATCATTTCTCTGCAATTCCATTCTCTGTACCAAACACGATTGTGTTAAAACACTATACAAAACAAATTAAATAGCTTTACTGACGGACAAATATGTTCTTTAATGTGTCAAAAAAAGGCATCACCAGTGGATTGCGCTGCCAGAGAATCTGTTGGTGGTAATGAGCTCTCCTCTAAATGTGTTTTGGATTTTTATTTTTTTATAATCATTGATGTCTCTGGTCTAACTTCCATGTATTACCTTTATCTCTATATGTGTCGATTAGTTTTTCACTTTTTTGTGTTGTAAAAAATAAGCCATAAGGCAAAACTTTCGATTTCTTTGTTGACCATGGTTGCTTGTTAGCCCCGATAGTTGTTGCTGAAAGATCTGTTAACATTAAGTAGTGTTGAATGGAGCTAATGGGACCTGTTCCCCGGCTTATTACATGTTGCAAATCTGATCGGTTTCCTCCAGCAGGTTGATTGCGTTTGCCTCTCGCAAACTTTCCCATTGTGTTTATTGTTTAAATTTCCAGTTTATGACATTCGGTACTTGGCCTTGTATTTAGTTTTTGTTTTGTTTCTGTTTCAATTGTGTAAGGCTATGTGATATTGCTGAATTTGTAATGGTTTTTTTTTTAAGGCTGGCAATCTAAGACACGAAAAAAAATGGGTCAGATTCAGGCAAAACCTGGTTACCTGAAAATGACCCAATTACCCGAATTGTTAAATAAACAATTAATCAATCACTAAAAGGAATATTACATAGAAATCACATTTCTAATTGTGTAAAAATCTAATGGCTACCAAGATGAAAATGAAAATCTAATGGCTACCTAGAAATTTTTTTGAGTTTTTCACTTTTCCCTCTCCCGTCTCCATTTAAGTTTTACACTTTTTTGTTTTCCACTTTTCCTCTCCGGTCTCCATTTAGGGATTTTGTTAAGGAAAATAGTATTACACTATCCCTTTGGAATTAGGACTGGTGTTTGTGAACTGTGAGATTCAATTGGAAAATAGAACCAGGCGCAAGTATACACCTTGAACTACTGTCGTCCCGTAACAAGTAATAATGGTAAGTAAATACCAGATATCGATCCTCATGGAAGGTTTTGTGCAAAAAGTCTCTTTGGTAAAAAGTATAGTTATCAAAAGATGATTTCAGATGGCGAATTCGAGGATTTAAAGTGAATTGAGTTGAGTATGATTGGTTTGTAAAATCAGTTGGAAAGAAGCACGGGGTGCAAAGTTCTAATAAGACAACAAGTGATCAAGAAATAAACATATGCTTAATGATGGTCCAACTACTAGTTTAACCGGCCTCCCAGAAGTACACAAAGGTCAACGTGTTATCGATATGAGTTTCCTTAAAATCTCATGAATCCTAACACTAAGCAATGTTACCAATTTCACCAGATGAGTATAGCACAGATTAGGTACTAAAGCTATTTTTAGCCTTCTCACGTCTATTACAGATGTTTAATGTAAATCCTAACTCTGAAAGCTAGTGCATTTTCATGTACTGAATTGGTCGTCAATCAATTCAGTACAATCTTCAATGGAACACTAAACACCTGCAACAAACAGTTAGATTACAACAATAAAGCATAGGATATAACTATCACACTGATATCGGTCTCAACATTTCTCACACCCCAAGCTAAGGCAATTAGCCCACCATCGCTTGAATTCTTCTCGCGAAAAATTGTGAGTACTGAAATTTTAAATAACTTAAGTAAAGAAAGCAGAATAAAGGCAGAATTATAACTTGCTGGAAATTAAATTGCAGAAATATAAATACTGGAAGAGATGACCGGTAATAATGCGGGAAAGTAAATGACTGAAATGTAAACACTGGATGAGATGACCAGTAAGTTGCGCGTAAGTAAAGTGCAGTAAAATAAATAACTGGAAATTAAATTGCAGAAATGTAAATACTGGAAGGGTAACCAATAAATTTGCTAGAAAGTAAATTGCTGGAATTTTAATAACAAGAAATGTAATAGACTGGTAATTACTACACAATACGTTCTTTGAGGTTGAAAATAATTCTAACTTGAAAGAAACAGGGTGTAAGTAATTCCACGGAGCAGTAAGTAATAACAGTACTTGAGGAGAGCAGTAAAAGAGTAACTTGCGAGGGAAATAAGAATAAAGGACAAAAAACCTTTAAAAGTAGTAAAAGGTACTAGAAAGTACAATAATTCAAATAAAAAAACTACCAGAAAATGGGAATAGAAATATGGGAAAATCCTCGTGTCACCGGTTCAAATCTGGTTCCTGACACGTGGAATCCCGTGTGAATCAGCAAGGACCACCACACTCGCTCGCTCCCTTTCATCCGATAGAAAGTTTGAATTTGACCCTTAGCCCAAGTATCATATTTGGTTATTTACTAAAATCGCCCTTTAAAGTACAATCAAGTACAACAAAGTCTAGAATAGATTAGACTTAAAACTTGTGATGCAAGCTTAAAAACTAGTTACTTGCAAGACAAGTTTCGATCTAACACTTGTAAAAACACGAACTACGTGACCGATGATGATTTGAAAACTAAAGAAAATTTGTTTGAGAAAGATGCAAGACTTTCAAATTTACGAAAGATGCAAGACTTTGAAATTTAATGTAAACTGAAAGTCTTGTTGTTTAACTTCGAAAATCGCTTTTGATAATGGTGAAATATCTTAAGTGATGAAAACTGAATTTCAAGAATTCGTAAGACTTTGAAAACAATGCACAATGGTGTAATGATAAACTTTTAAATGGTAACCGAGAACTAAAAACAAGTTGTTACTGAATATACTTCGGAAATGATATTAATAATGTAAAAGTGACAACGAGTGAAATAATGCTAAAGATCGGAATGATTCTTAAGCAATACTTAACTCGTGAAATGTATCAATAACTAGAGAACACTAAGAACTTTAAAAACACTATACAACAAAGGAAGATGGAATGGAAATTGGTGATTACAAACTAAGGTTAGGCTAGCTATTTATAATAATCTAAGACTTAGGGACCAAGTTTGGTAAGTACAACATGATGTTATCAAAATGAAGTTGAGCCATAGTCTTCAAAAATCAGCCTGCTGCCTTCACAGGCCCAAAACAGTCTCAAAAGCTTGGCCCAAAGTGATCTGGAGTCAAAAAGTCCGATGGTTGCTGTCTTGAGGTACTACTGCACTCCTCCAGCACTCCTATAGTACTTCTGTAGTACCGGGCCATTTCTGCAAAATCTGAAGACAGGCCATATTAGCACCATATTTGTTGATCCAGCTCCTCTATGACCTGATGAAATACTAATGATCCTATCTCAAGTAACTTCCCATACTTAGCAAACTTTAGATGTTTTAGAAACTGCAACGAGTCTGCTCATTGACAGTTTCACCCCTTAAGACATCCATCCACTTAAAGCATCAGTGACAGCTTGTCTCCCTGACCCTGTTCAGGGGCAACTAGAACTGATCAATGCTAAGTACTGTCTGAAGACAGTTAGACATGCAACAAAGAACCATCAGCNCTATTGATGCAAGATGATGATAGAGTCAGCGATGCTCGTGATCTGAAGTTGAAATCAGTGACAGTGAGCTGACTAACTAGCATGACATTCCAAAGAATACAAGTCACAACGACTCCCTGATCCCTCCCTTGGATCAGCGAC
>LUCG01051195.1:0-10834 GCA_001633085.1 Carthamus tinctorius | reverse complement strand
TATATATATATATATATATATATATATATACAACTTCTCACCACTGTAGCTTAAGAACAGTGGTGAGAAAGTTGGTAAATGTATGGCTTTTTTAATTTGTTTTAGAAAACAAATATATAATGAAGATGATAATGTCAATAATATAACTCCTTCACAAAAAAATGACTAATCAACCCTCATAATTGAAAAAATGAAAATACAAAAATTTTGATTGGCTGAAATAACGTTTGCACACTTTATAAAAATTGGCTTGGTTTGCATTTGATCCCACTCCATAAATATAAAAAAGTTAGGTACTTTATACTTTTTATTTTCTCTTTTTTATTTTTTATAAATTGTATTGTATATTTCCAAAACCATAATAACTATAATAAATAATTTCTTGAAAATTATTCATAAGTACAAATATTTTTTTTTCAAAGCTTTATATTGAAATCTCTTAAATGTAATATTGTTTATCTATTGATTTATCAAAGATTTTATTTATTTTAAATTATCATTGATAGAAGTTTAATAAAATTTAAGAAAAAAAATTAGTTAGCTAATTTTATACAAACCGTATTCGTTATCCTAACCGTATCCTCTGCTCCACCGGGAGCCTGACCCCTTCTTCTATCTTATCTACTGCCTTGCTCCTCGGCTCCATACTGCTCCAGCCGCTCGCTGTAATAGCTTGCTTCTCGGGTGGCTCGCACCCTGGGTGGTGCGGCTGAGCCAGAGTTTGCTGTTTTTATTAAATGTACTTTAATCTCACTATTTCATATTTTCATTTACACTTGATTTTTTTGGAAACGTCAAATTTGTTAAGAACACCGAGGCTAACAAAACACAAGCACTCGGAAGGAAAATCACAAGGATATAGAGTTACAGCACCAATCTAAGTAATTTATGTGACAATCAAAAGGACTCTTAGGCTATGCGTACCGCGAGCCTTGGCTCAGTGGGCTCGAGCCTNATAAGTTACTTAGACAATATACTAGAAGGGGACTAATTAGAGAGGGTTCCAGAGGGTTAATGGGAGGGTTGGAAAAAAGCTGATGTGGAGCTGATATGGCAGTCGGATTGGGAGAGCTCGGAAGGTTGGGATACTGATAGCCTTATGATGAATCTAGAAAAAAGCAATCAATTGGATATCGTTAGCCACAAGATCAGGATTAAGATTAAACGGGGCATTTTTTAAAATGGTCTCATTTCTACCCTTCCAAATAAGCCAAAGATAATCTTGAACTACCACATCTTTTGATCATCATTATTTTGCTTTCCCATTATGTTACCAAACGAGACTTCATTTTTTTTTGTTAACCAAACTTATTTAATATTTAAATTAAACACACACACACACACACATACATATGAATGTAAGGTCGGGTTCGAATGAGAACGATGTCTATTTAAAAGAACACACAAACCAACAAAATCATATATGATTTTGTGTAAAAAGTCACCCGGACGAGTGGACGACTTTGGCGTGACTTAAGTTGCGAACAAAGTCGAGTGAATCATATATAATTTTGTACATGAATCATATATGATTTTCTTCGCCTATTCTTTTAAATATTTACTATTCTCGTTTGATCCTGCCTCTATGTAGAGGCGGGATCATACGAGAACGATAACTATTTACTAGAACATGAAGAGCTTTCTCGATATACATAAATCATATACAATTCACGTACAAAGTCATATATGATTCACGTACAAAATCGTATATGATTCACGTACAAAATAATAACATATGATTCACGTGACTTTGTCCATGACTTTAAGTCGCGTCCAAAGTCGCACGCGTCCCATTTTTCTGTTAGTGTAAAATCACATGTGATTTTGTACACGGGCGAAAATCCTCGCGTTCTCGTTTACATTTTTCTATATATGTATGTAGAGGCGTATTATTTTGTAAACTTTGTAAACCAATCTTAACCATTCATCTAGTCTAACAAATATTTGATATCATAAATATGTCGATTTTTTCCAAATATAAAAATGTTTATCATAATTAATGAATTTTAATCATCTTTTATAAATATTCAATTTATAATAAATAAATCTCCATCATTTACATAAATATTGATTTACATAGTTTACAACATTTATAAGATTTACAAAAGAATACACCTTTACGTGTATATATATATACATATATATATATATATATATAATATAATATGTATATGAGTGTGTTTAGTTGAAATATTAAACAAATTTGATTAATTCATGAAAAATAAATTTTAAATAAATATATAGAATAGGGGGCCTAAAGTGCCTTATATAAAAATAACAAGGTGGTGTTATAAAGTAAAACTAAATGTTTTGTTGAATTTTATTAAACTTCTTTTCCAGGGATAACTTAAAATAAATAAATAGCTTTAATAAATAATAGACAAAATTAATATAAAGCTCTGAATTTTGTTCATGTATTTATCAATAATATTAATAAAATTATTTAATTAATTTTGTTGGAAAAGTTATCTATCGTCTAACCTTACCGATATATACAATGTCTTTCACGTATCGTCGCCCCACAGATACAATTACCATCCTCTTCACGTGGTAGATTATCTGTGTGATCATAAAATAGGAAGTGATCTCTCCCATATTGAAGAACAGGAAACAGTCATCAATCAGGAGGAGAGAGTAATGTGACGAAAAGTCATTCCGTTTGTCTAAGTGTTATGGTGAAAACATTCAGAACGGGAATTGAAGCTACATGGGAAACTGAAGATTTGATATGTAAAATGGATATCCTCAACTATTTTAGGTACATAGTTTCTAGACCTTAATTCGATTTCGGTTACGAAATCTTTTTTTATAGGAATGAATTTTAACACCCTATATTATGTTACCAAGTAAAATTGGTATAGCGATTTATATGAGAATTAGATGCATTACCTAATTCCCATAAATGAAGTAGTCGTTCTTGGACTAGAATATAAGAAATAATTTATGGATAGTGGAAATTATGTTCAACGAAACTTGAGTTTTGGATTAAAAAGGTTAAGAAAAATCCATGAAAGAACCAAAGTTGAATTAGACCATTAACTATGGGTCAATGTTAGATAAATGGAGTTAGTTGTGCCAAGTATGTAAACCTTATTTTCAGCAAAAAAAAAAAAAAATAACTCTAACCTCTTTCTCTTTCTATGTTAGCTCCAAATTCTATATAAAAGTATTGAAAAATAGGCTAAGTCTAGAAGTCTACAGAAAACTTCTAAACACAAAGAACACGTAATTCCCGTTCTGAATGATTTCACCATAATACTTTGATTTGCCTGCCAGGTGTCTAAAGCTCATCGGCTACAGTCACGTGGTCTAGGAGTATATAGTTAGAATTTTTTCATTGTAATTTAAACGCAAACACACACACTTTTAAAGAGAGAGAAATCTGTTGAAAGCAATTCACATACTTGTTCATGTTATTGGTGTTCTTCAACATTTATAAGATCAGATCATTCAATGGCATCATTCTTATCCTGCTTGTAATTCTGTTTGTTATTATTGTGTGTTCACTACCAATCTATTCTAATTTCTAAATCCCATTCCATTTTAGCTTCTGCATTCATTCTATATTTGGGGATTTTATTTTAGTTCATTGTTTCAAAGCAAATTAGGGAACAACAATTGGAATAAGAGCAAATATAGATATTCAAATCAATAGATCCATGCTTGATTCAATGATTTCCATGATATTGGTAGTGATTTGAGTGTTTGTTCTACATCCTATTCTAAACTCCATAAACGTACTATGTTTTTGCGCTATTTCATCAACGATTTTGATTTAACCGCATAAACCTGTTCGTTTAATCTTAGATAGATTAGATCTCAAAGCTTGCGAATAATTTGAATCTCCTTTGGTCATTTTCAGTGCTTAGATTAAGTAGATCTTATTATTTCCTTCTAAGTTTATTCTCTGTTTTCTGGGGTTTTCTATGACGAACAACAACGCTATGTTTTTCAGCACTGGATCACAATCAAAACCTCCTAATCTCCAAAGGGATGAATACCCCTAATGGAAAATCAAGATGGTTTCATTCCTTGAAGGAGTTCATCCTGGTATTGTCGAGTTTCTTCACAACCCTCCATTTGTACCAACCTAAATAGTACCATGTGTTCCTGCTACTGCTACCACACCAGAAGTTCCTGAACACACTGAACCAAAACCATTAAATTATTGGAGTGATTTTAGACAAGGAGAAAATCGAGTTGGGAATGAAATATAAAAAGGTTGCTCATAATGGCAATCCCCAATGATATTTTTGAGTCTCTAGATTCATGTGAGACTTCAAAAGAGTTATGGTTTGAACTACAGAAGGAGTTAGAGGGAGGAGGCAAGACTCTAAAGAACAATAGGGCACCATGCATAAACGAATACCATGCATTTAAGGCCTTAGAGAATGAGTCCATACAGAGTACATACACAAGGTTCAACTTTCTTGTCAATAAGTGCAAGATATATGGCATCCACAGAACCAATGAAGAAAACAACGTAAGGTTCCTGTAGAGCCTGAACGAAGAGTGGATGCATCTGACCATGTCTATGTAATCTACACTTGACCTTGAGAGTTGGTCACTATCTGATTTATATGGTACTCTGGTGAGTCAAAAGACGCAGATCTCTAAGATGAAGAAATAGGTCAGTGGACCTTTTTCTTTGATGGGGAGAACCACAAAAGATGAGGAGGTGTTGAAGAAAGAGAAGGAGAAGAAGGAAAAGAGTAAGGGGAAGAATAAAAGGAAGGTACTGATAGCAGAGATGATGAAGATAGCTAAGAAGAGAAGATAAACATGAAGGATATGATGAAGACTCTTGCCCTTATGACAAAAGAATATAACAAAGGCTACAAAAATCCTAGTTATGATAGAAATAGGAGAGAGAGCTCTAAGAAGAGAGGGTATAGCGACGAGATAAGTTAGTTTGATTGAGAAGAAAAGGAAGTAAAGGAAGAGAGAAGAGAAGACAGAAGAGGTGGACAGAGGTTTGATGGCAGAAGGGGAGGAGATAAAGATGAAGGATGATTGATATAGCCAAAATTATACATGTTTTTAGATGATAATTCCCCACTTTTTAGGCCTTGATTGCTACTAAAAATGTGTATTTTGTAATTTCAGGTAAATTTGGGGGTGAAATACGAAAAATATCAAAAAGAGGGTAAAAGGCGTCAAATTGAAGACTTTTGGGCAAACAACGGAAAATGGCAATTACTTAGTCTCCGAGATTGATGTCTTTCTCTCCAAGTCAACCAACTTGCTCCTAAAGAAAGGATCTGAGCATATAAGAAAGGAAGATCAGATAAATATTCGTTTGCTTTATCAGTCTGACTTCGCGTCGCGAAGTGGGGCTTCGCGATCGCGAGATCCTCCTGCCGACTTTATTATAAATACAACCCTTAAGCTAGAAGTTTTATTCATTCTTTCATTCTATTTTCATAGATAATTAGGTCAGTAGTATGGGAGCCACTTAGGGTTTCCACCCAAGAAGAAGGAGGCTCGAGACAACAACGCACGAGGAGATGATTTGAGAGGATTCTACGTCAAATCTGCCGGTTATAGTTTGGTTTGTGTTAGATTCTATGACTAGTATGTCTATGTACTAGTTTCTCATGTGTTTACAGTTTGGATTGATGGCTTTACTTTTGGTTTGATTTTTATTCATAATGATTGTTGATTCTTAATTGTTTTGGTTATTTGTAATCTTAACTTTCGCTGCTTGAAATCGTTGGTTGAGTTTGTTTATTTCAATTAGTAAACTTATTCCTATTGGTTAAACAACCTCCCTTACCTTTCACTTTGGTGACCTGGTAAGCGATCTCTTTAGATAAAGTAGATTGGAAAGTAGAGTCCGATAAACTGGTTATGAATTGCTAATTCACCTGGATAAATTCATTGAATGAGTCTTAGGGAATCTGATATCATTATGTTGAAGGATTGAATTGAGCCAATGTGAAGTTATTCTTAATTTATTCATTGTGAATGCAGTTATCTCTGAGTTGTGTTTGTTTAACAGTTTTCCTCTTCTTGATTAGTTTATTTATCTGTTAAATCTTTTATTCATCAAAACCCCTAAAAAGCAAATCCCTTTCAGATTAATTAATAAAAGCTTTAGTAGCTCTTCTAGCTTAACTGTTCCCAGTGCTAAGAACGATATCTGGACTTACCTACACTATATTATTCCCGATCAGGTATGCTTGCCTGTGTGTGTGGTAGTTTAGTAAGGTAATTAAAAAGGATAAAACTTGGTAAATAATTGAAAAATATATTTTACCATATCAAGTTTTTGGCGCCGTTGCAGGAGAACGGTTGCTTAGTTGAATACTAAAGTTTAGTTGATTAATCGATCCTTGATTGGGAATTTATTCTCAGTCAAGTTACTTTCTTTCTAGTTTAGTTTTTATTTTTATTTGTTTTTATATTTTTGTGCTACTCTGGTATTTGTTTTGTTTCTTTTGCAGATATGAGTTATCAGAGAGCATATAACAACTCCAGACTGATGGAGACATTCAGGAAATTTCAGAAAATAAAGGATGATATTCTCAAAGAGAGCCCAAAGACCCGACAACTGGAATCCTACGAACATGATCTCCCCATCTTTCTTCACCAAGATCCAAAAAGAGTAAAGCCAAGAGTAACTATGAAGGATTTACTAAGGAAACTAGAAGAAACTGCAGAAACTCTTCGTGAGGTGGGAAAGAAAACGCAAAAGATAATAGAATTAAAGTCACTTGAAAGGAAAATGGAGGGATTGGAAGGATCAACATGGTTTTACCCATCAGCCTTTTCAAAGACCTAAGGTAAGTCCTCCACTCTTTAAGTTTAATAATGATTCTAATGAAAAGTTTTTATGTTGGCAGGAAGAAACACACGAGGAGATTGAGGATACGCCTCCGAGCAAAGAATCAACAATAAAGGAATCACTTCCTAATGAAACAAAGGTAAGTGTTGTATCCGATAAACCCAACAAGGCTAACAGTTCTTCATTCCTGCAGGGTAATTCATACTCATACTTGGAAGAGATGGATGATGCGAAGTTCTTTGATTATCTTGAACATGATTTGCAAAATGATGGGGGTATTTTAAAAGATGAACCATTATTTAAGCCAACGAAGCAGTCCTCCAATCAAAAGGTAAATAGTCTATATGATAAGTCTGATGATTCTAATAGTTTTCTGAAATCCCAGAATGAAGCATTGGAGGAACAATCAGATGATGAGTTCTAGGATGACCTCGAACGCTTTTTGCAAGAAGATGGCCAACCAAGAGCTCTAAAAGATGAAGTGCCAATCTCACAACCTTCAACAAGTGATCATGTCGTCATAGATTTCAAAAAGGTAATGCCTGAAATACCAGAGATGCCAGAACCAGTTTGGGAAGCCGTTTGTCAAAAACAACTCAGTAGTGAGCCACGACAACGGGTTGATCATTTAAAAGATCTGGGTCTATGGTATCATCGCTCTAAATTCAGATTTAGTGCTCGCTCTGCAAAGAAAACAGGTAAAGACCTGAGTGGTGTAAGGTACGATTCTGCACTTGGAAATCCGCACAAAGATAAGTCATTAAGCCCAGGTACATACCAATACTTTCATCCACACTTAACTGCAAGTGTAGGGTGTTCTTTGTTGAATAAAAATGCTTAAACTCAGAGCCAGGCTCGAGACTCGGACAAAAACAAGCGCTTCTCGGGAGGCAACCCGTGTAAAAGTCGTTTTTTAAGTTTTTCTTTTGATTTTTAGGTTAGGATTGAGTCGTCAGTGTTTAGGTGTAACAACTCAAATCAAATTTTCATACATTTAACAGAAAACACGTGAATTTAAAAGAAAGTAACATCAATAGCGGAAAAGGTCTAAACAGGTTAAATCTTTAAAATGTAAGCATCATAAACAAAGGTTTCACAAACATCGGTGTAATTAACATTCCTCAAACCGAGGTCCATCCAATTTAAAGAAAAATGTAATCTCAAAAGAATGTAACAAAATGTTTCTCTCGAACAACACTAAGCTGAGCCGCGGCCTCGTCGGAGCTTCAGACATGGCTTTTCCCTTTATCAATTCCGGACGAACCTGCCACTAAAAGATAGAAACCACAACGGATTAAGCTTACGCTTAGTGAGCACAAACCACACTTTATCAAACCATATATCACATAATCACACACATTAAAATAAGAACTAGACATACAACACACTTTTGTCCTTACGGCTCTCTACCATCAAGGACCATAGACACTGGTACTAGGCTATCACATCACCAATACCCACGGTGGTCACCACCACAACAATAGGCACAGCCATAACATGCATGCCAGTCTCATTCAACCAGAGAAATGCATTCACATAATTAGCATACATAGCCACATGAAGAGGGTTAATGTACTCACCTGTACAGATTCAACTGATGGCTATACTTGCCAAGAACACACAGGTTACAAGCTCTAAGCACCTATAACACACATATAACATACACATAAAAAAGCTACTCAAAGTTGAGTTCTAAAACCATACCCGACCTCTACTAACTCAAAGGTTAGGACTACTCACTCTAGGACTTGTAACTAAAATTCCACATTTTATGGTCTCAATAGATAGGTAATTCTAATACGAATCCAATGATTCTTTCGGAAGTGAAATCGGAGCTATAACGAAGAAGTTATGGACAAAACACTTTCTGCCCTGAAAACCCACCCTCCTAGCGACCGCTAGGGTTTTACACACGCGATCGCTAGCCATGGCCAATACACTTTCAGCCTTAAAAACCCACCCTCCTAGCGACCGCTAGGATTTTTCACACGCGATCGCTAGCGACCTGCAGTCGCGAGTACGAGAGAAATCGGGATTTCTTCATTTGGGCATTACTCTCTCATACGAACTCCGTTTGAGCCGATTCAAGATGCTACGGTCTCGATTTTTCGGGTTCTACAAGACTACAACAACGAATTCCAAGTATTGGGTGGTTCAATTCCAACCCCAATCAACAAATCACAACCCTAAACCAAGAAATAACAATTCATCCTAAAACCCAAAGCAAAACAATGATGGAAGTAATATACCTTGACGAATTTCACCAACAACACGAGAATTGGTTGATTGCTAACCTAATTAACGAGCCTCCTCTCCCAATTGAACACCAAGAATTCGCCAATCTCTCCCTCTCTCGTTCTCAACGTCGACTAACCACAAATGGGAGAATTGGGCTTCCAAACCACTTAAGTACTTGTTACACCACACCCTTGACTTTCAGAAATTGCATAATACCCCTTAGAGTTCTGAAAACAACACAAGTAACTGAAAATCAACTCAGCTACAACTAACTCAGTTAAATAATTATCTTTAAAAAAATGGGGTGTTACAACTCTCCCCCACTTACCAAGATTTCGTCCCCGAAATCGCTCAGACATGGAAGAGCTCCGGATAATTCGACCTCATCTCGGCTTCCGGCTCCCACGTCCACTCTGATCCCTTGCGATGCTCCCATTGAACCTTTAGCAACCTAATTTCTTTGTCTCGTAAGGATTTGGTCTTCCGTTCTAGGATCACGATCGGCCTCTCCAAGTAATTCAACCGTTCGTCCACTTGGATGTCATCTATAGGAACATGCGCTGATTCATCGGCTAAACACTTCCTCAGTTGAGACACATGGAAGGTGTTGTGTATTTGACCGAGTTCCAGTGGCAACTCTAGTCTGTACGCAACCTTATCAACTCGTGTTATCACCTTGAAAGGTCCGATGAACCTAGAGCCTAGCTTGCCCCTCTTCCGGAATCGGATTACTCCCTTCCACGGTGATACCTTCAGCAAGACGTCATCACCCATGTTGAACTCCAAATCCGACCTCCGTTTGTTGGCGTAGATCTTTTGACCTTGATTTCTACTAAAAAGATGTATTTTGTAATTTTAGGTAAATTTAGGGGTGAAATACGAAAAATATCAAAAAGAGAGTAAAAGGCATCAAATTGAAGACTTTTGGGCAAACAACGAAAAATGGCAATTACTTAGTCTCCAAGATTGATGTCTTTCTCTCCAAGTCAGCCAACTTGCTCCTAAAGAAAGGATCTGGGCAGATAAGGAAGGAAGATCAGATAAATATTCGTTTTCCTTATCAGTATGACTTCGCGTCGCGAAGTGGGGCTTCACGATCGCGAGATCCTCCTGCCGACTTTATTATAAATACAACCCTTAAGCTAGCAGTTTTATTCATTCTTTCATTCTATTTTTCATAGATAATTAGGTCAGTAGTATGGGAGCCACTTAGGGTTTCCACCCAAGAAGAATGAGGCTCGAGACAACAACGCACGAGGAGATGATTCGAGAGGATTTTACGTCAAATCTGCCTGTCTATAGTTTGGTTTGTCTTAGATTCCATGACCAGTATGTATAGGTACTAGTTTCTCATGTGTTTACACTTTGGATTGATGACTTTACTTTTGGTTTGATTTTTTTCATAATGATTGTTGATTCTTAATTGTTTTGTTATTTGTAATCTTAACTTTCGCTACTTGAAATCGTTGGTTGACTTTGTTTATTTCAATTAGTAAACTTACTCCTATTGGTTAAACAACCTCCATTACCTATCACTTTGGTGACCTGGTAAGCGATCTCTTTGGATAAAGTAGATTGGAAAGTAGGGTCCGATAAACTGGTTATGAATTGCTAATTCACCTGGATAAATTCATTGAATGAGTCTTAGGGTGTTGGTCCAACTCTTCTACGACTTGATGAAAAATGTGAAGTTATTCTTAATTTATTCATTGTGAATACAGTTAGCTTTGAGTTGTGTTTTTTTACCAGTTTTCCACTTCTTGATTAGTTTATTTATCTGTTAAATCTTTTATTCATCAAAACCCCTAA
>LUCG01051178.1:196-13062 GCA_001633085.1 Carthamus tinctorius | reverse complement strand
TTCGCCATCGCGGCGGTGTGGGGCCGACGTTTGGTTCGGATGAGGACCGGGTCTTTTTCGCTTACCAGGTTCATGTATTTGTCCCGTAAGGACGGGTCTAGCGGGCTCTCGGGCGAATGCCACCTGGCTAAAAACGAGCTCGACCGTATCTTGCCGTTGAGACCGGCTACAGAGAGCAGGCTTTGGACGTAGAAGTGACATTCGCGCTCCTCGTCCTCTGGACCGAGGGGTGCGGATGAGGGTCTACCGGCATACGGTGTGGATGAACCCGGGATAGAATCGTCCCATGAAAGAGTCCGGGCTATGGATCCGATGGGCGGAGATTTATCAATCAAGTTGTATCGCATAGGCTCGATTCCTGTTAATACAACAAGAAACGTTAAAAATCATGTGCATAAACGTTGTCGTGTGTAGAAAACCGAACACTGTTAGACAATCAAATGAGAAACGTTGAATCAGTGTAACATACAACGCTACGAAACAAAAAGTAAACATAAAAAAAAGTTTCACATTGTGAAACAATACCTTAAATCAAACCTACGAACTAGTCATTCAGCGTTATTTCACAATGTGAAAGAAAAGACGGAAATACGTTTATATGAAACACACACATGAAAAGAACAACTGAAACAATAGGAATCATAGCTTAAAATCAAACCCATTGGGCGGTTTGGATCGATTTTTACGGGTTTGTAACATATTTGTGTTTTTTATTTGATTTTCACAAAATATATATAGGAAAACATGTATAATGAGAAGTTGAGAACATACAAATAATAAATTAACAAAAATTACCATGTGCATTCAGCTTGGGATTGCGATGAAAGTCCGTTGAACGGTCATCCTCTTCAAATTGCGGTTCCAAGACCGAAATAGGGCTCGGTTGGTCTTGGTTCTCACCGTGGTTCCCGGAAATTTCCGTCTTTGTGAAAGAAAATCCTGCCTGCAACAAGTGATGGTTTTATTCGCACAAAGTTAAAGAGGGTTTAAAAGTTGAACAAATTATGTTCTTGTTCTGTGGATATATGCCCGCAAAACGCGAGCATGTATGAAAAAGAAAATGATATACTAAGATACAAACTGGTTGAAACGAGAACCGTAAATATTGAGAACCAATATACGCACTATGAATTTCATTGAGGACATGCATCAATGCATATATACTTGCATACATAATAAATATTCATTGATGAATATACTCATCAACAATAGACATATTTTGATAGTGTATATGCATCTGGCAAAGAAACTTAAAATTGATCAGGAACTCGGGAACCGCCCACAACGCTACACATGGCGTATTAACCAAGAATATGAACGTGTTAATCATCATGAATGTGTGATTCATGATGAATAACACGTCCATATTCATCCTGAATAAGGACACTTGACACATTGTGAGCGGTTCTCGGGTTCCTAATCAACTTTAGGTTCCTAACGGAACTTATATATATATACACACACACATACATATATAGTACCTCGGGTAAAATTATGCCTCGTTTTACTCCCGTATCAGATGAACCTATGCCGGACGCTTTCCTCAACGATCTACGTAATTGCGTACACGATTCTTCTTCAACGATTACCCTATTAACGCCTTCATTACCACCATTTCTCGTTGAATGTACAGGAAATCTACCCGATTGAGGTACATCCTTCGGCTGCTGAAACTTCTCTTTGCTAGATTTCTTATTCTTCGAGAAAAACAAACTCGAAACCCTCCCCTTAAACGATGACGATTTCACAAGCTTTTCCTTTACCAAATCCTTCGTATCACCGTTTTCACCTTTCGAGAAACCCGAAACCCCTACACCAAGTCCGGAACTAGACCCGGGAACAGATTTCGATCTCGCGAGATTTCCGGGACCGTTATCGGCATCTCGTTTACTTTCACGGCTTTCATCGGGATTCTTTAAATCGGAAAGAGCGAGCATATCGCCCAAGGTGCTCGAGCTTCTTTGTATTTGTCGTTCTTGAACGCTCTTATTTGAGACCGTCATCGCCCATCTTTCCGAGAGCCGTTTCTTAGCTTCCCTGCAAACAGACGACTCCGGAGAATAAGATGCGCGGCTGGATGACGTAGAATACGGGCTATTGTTAAACCGATTTAAATAGCCCCACGAGTGTCTAGAAGCCGGTGATACAGCTTCGGAATCACTAACGTTCCCGGCTGCGTAATCAATCTCGGATTTACTAAACGAACTATCGTCACCGATATAACCGTTCGAGAAAACCGACGAAAGAACAGTCTCTTCTCTTCTAAGCCCGTTCTCCGCCACCTCTCGTGATTCCAACGCCTTGCCATCTTCCGAACTCCCGTCAAATCCGTCGTCGACTTTGACGTTGTGAGGTTTCAGTACCACAATTCGAGTCGCTTGGGTCGGGTTTTCGATAACCTTATGACTCTCGACCAACTTCGAGGGTTTAAGAACCGTTATCCGTCTTGAGTTCGGAGGCGGAGCAACGGACTGCAAATTGTACAGATGTCGTGAAAACAACGAGTCGGGTTCTTGTAAAAACTCGAGAAACAAATCTTTGTTCGAGCTTAAGACTTCCAACGCGTCTTGAAACTGCTTCGATTGGCGGAGCTTTTCGTCAGTCGACAGACGTTTCGCTTCCATGAACTTCTCCCGAACGAGATCCATCGTCGTACTCTCGTTACATCTTCCGTTTCGCGATGGATCAGCTCTCACGGGTTCCGGTTCACGGTGATTTTGCTGCCGTATTTCATAAACGTCTTTGTATTCTCCATGTTCTCGCTGCAAAAACTCCAAGGATCCCGACTTGCTCCTCGATTCTCTAGTTCTGTTCCCGCACGACGGTGAACCGGTTCGATGCTGCTGTGGGAGAGCATCGAGGCCCATTAGCTTCGCAACCAAATTGGACGGACTTTGTTTACAGTCGTCTTCCTTAGACATTTCTTGGGCGATAAGCATCTTTATCGGTGTTCCGTTTGATTTCCTATTTGAGGGAGATTTTCTTGACTCGGATACCATCTGCATATCCCCATGATACGAAACACGTCAATGTTTTGTGTAAAAAAAGTTAGGGGTGCGCAAAAAATCGACCAAATCGCCGATTAGATAGGGTTGGGTTCCGGTGAGAAGCCGAGGTTAACGTGAGAAGTGGTTATCAACGGCTGGATGAGAAGTAGATGCACATTAGAATGAGATGCACCGGATCAATCCCTTCTAAAGCGCAATTCATGATGAGAGGGCATGAGATTAAAAGAGATCAAGGGTTCAGGTCCATTTCTCATGCTTCTCATCATTAACTCAACTTCTCACATGATCCTTCGGCATTAGATATAAACTTGTCTGATTGTATTTATTTTTAAGTGGTTAATTATCAAGAACTAATACTTGATTTATTTTTCCTTTGAAATTGTAATACTTTCAACCTACCCAACCCAAACCGATGTGATGGGTTGGGTTGGGTTATAAATTTGGGTTGGGTTATAAATTTGGGTTGGGTTATAAATTTAGCGAGGGTTGATGGGTTATAATTTCCCATACCAAAGTAGTTGGGTTGAGTTGGGTTGGGCGGTTTGCATTGTTTAAAATGGCCTCAAACCGCCCAACCCAACCCTACAAGGCAGAATGAACTCTCGGTACAAATTGGTTAGCACTAACAAAATTAATAATTTGAAGTGACTACCACTTTATCATCGACTAGACTTGTCGTTGACACATCTGATTGCCTCCTAGAGAAAGAAGATCCTGTTCAAGTGTAAATATAGCGGAGAGAGATATTCCGTCAACAGATTATATCATAAAAAGGAGGACGAGATAAAGGTGAAAAGGTAAAAAGAAATTACCATCATGATATGGCATGTCTGTAAGGAGCCGATTCCCTCCCACGACGGTATTCATATCAAACAAATTCACCATTCTTCCCAAGCATCCCGGAATAGGTTTCTCAGGATTTCGATTTTTTCCATTCTGCATCCAGCTCATGTTTATACCTATGAATGGCACATTGCACAGTTAGGATGTCTCTCTGTCTCTAAAACCGTTGTTTTTATTTCTCTTCTCGTTGCGTTCTTTTTCTTGTTGTAAGAGCTTGAGCTCTTTTCTAGTTGTGATATTCGCCTATGATTCGATGTCTTTTTTAGAAGGTAAAAACAATATCAGATCCTCTTATTATTCTTTTGTAATTGCAGTTGTTTTGCCCAATGATCTTGTGAAGTAACCATATTAGGATGAAGTTGAACTTTAAATGAAGTTGAACTTCAAATGAAGATGAATCATGGATTTTGTTTTTTCTTGCATTTGTGTTGGTTGAATAATGATTTCAATTTGAACGAGTGGATGATTTTGTTTTGTCTATTCTATTTTTGTTTTGGAATCTTTTTGTAAAACCGATTTCAATCGGTGACTGCTATGTAAAAAAAAGATCAGTAAAAAAGGGCACATATAGATGACAAAAATTCAAATCTTATTAAACACCAAGAGTTTTATTTCAAATTGATAGGATTCTTTAAAAATCAAATTAAACAAAATGATAAGGAGGAGGTGGTTACAATTCAGAAAACACAAAAATCAGAAACAAAATGATATACATTGCTATCATTCTTCAGCAATTTGGTCCAAGTTGAACTTGTGTTAAAAAAAAAACTATAAAAATCTTAATTCAAAAATACTAGATATATCGATCCCGATAGAGACATAAACTAAAGTACAATTACAAGAACAACCCTAATTGATATTTGTTTCTAAGGGGCTGTTTACCAAATGCTTGTCCGTAAGTACTTACCGACAAGAGTTTCCACGTTCATTTACCTTATCAAGTAACATTCTCCGCAATCAAAATGGATGGTTGGTAAGGATTTCTTTCTCGAGCAATCTCCCTCACTTACCAGGTAAGATTCTAGGTCCTTGCTATGCTGTGTCTCTTACCATAATCTATTCCGGTAAGCGCTTACCCTGTAAGTGTTTGGTAAACGACCCCTAGGAAAAAAAATTCAGAGGCACCTACTTGGTAATTTTTTTTTGTGAATCATGAATTGGGGATAGCATCAATTAGTTCATTAGGATTGGAGGTGATAGGGTAAGGGAATCAACACATATTCATAGAATCCCCTGTGATATTGTGTATCAAGAGGATAATAGAAAGAATAAAAAAAAAAGATAATAAGAGGGACAAGACTATTACAGATTGTGAAATTCCAACATATTCACATGAGACTTCACATCAAGCAGTCCCCATTTGAAACAGGCTTTTACAAAAAAAAAATCCCAAAATAAATATAAAACAAACAAAAAAACAAAATCATCCCACTCGAAATCATTATTTAATCAACACAAATGCAAGAAAAAACAAAAGCCCTAATTTCTATCTTCATCTGAAGTTTAACTTCATCCTAATATTGTTATATTTCACAAATATCATTTAGGCAAAAGAAAGCTGCAGTCACAGGAGAAAGAAAGAATAATAGGAGAATCTGATTCTTGTTCTCACCTTCCGAAAACAGACATCCCCAATCATACCTGTCTACACCGGATAAACAAAACCCAAAATAACATAACAAAACAAGAGAGAGAAAGAGCGGTTTTAGTGAGAGAAAGTAGAACCACCGTGAGATCAAATACCTTATAATGAAGCGGTAACTGAATGATCGTCGGAATCTGACATTCCGGTGATAAAACCCGCCGGAGATTCGTCGATTTCGTCTTCGATTCTGTTGTTATTCAGATCACTAATTACTTCCGGGGTGACACGCGCACACACACACTCGCCGGTGAGAGAGAAAAATGCGAAATGAGCTCGATACGGTGATAATAAGAAACCCAAAATCAATAAATATAAGTTTTTATCTTGCAAAAATGGTCCTTATAGTTTATATTATTTACAGTAAAAAGCCTATTAACAATATTTTGTTTTATACGAGGACATACAACGGTGAGATACGGTAGGTAGCTATAGAAAAAGGTTGATTCTTCATCAATCATCATTTTATTGAATGGAGATGGTTATGAAACAATTTTATTTATAGTCCTTCAACTTTATAAGTTTTATATTTTAGTCCTCATAGTATTTTGGTTTAACACAGATGAATTTTATAGAATGTGTTTTTTTCAAGGTTCTAAATAGCGTGAGGCGAGGCGTGACGACAACGCCAAACCTCAAGCCTTAGAAGCCACAGCAAGGTCGTGGCGTTTTTCAAAGCGTGGCTTATGGCGTCAGATATTTATATGGTATATAATATTATATACATAAACGTATGTTTTTCTACCATTACTCAATAAATCAATTATAATAAACCAATTAAATTAACTTATATATTAAAAACTAACATATAAGACGTTAAAAGGATAAGTTAAATCAAATATCGTGTTACAAAGACCGCACATTACACCATGGCGTGCATCAGGTGTAACGTGGCGTGAGACACAAGCCTAAAGCCACGGGCGCCATGGTGGCTGTTGCAACGAGCTTTTTCGAACATTGGTTTTTTCTTGGTATTTGATTGATTTATTATATCATATCAATCGAATTACATGATATAATAATTATGATTGAATCCTAGTCTATTATATGTGCACGAGTTATGCGATCAAATTGAATTCAATTGATTAAAAATGAATATTCAATTGTAATTATGCTTAGGAATTATGTTAATATAGATATTTCGGTGTTTTTTCATATATAATGTTGCTTAAAAATTATGTTGTATCAATATCCATATGTAGTGTTTTGAAAGAAATGTAAATAAATTATCGGTTCTTGTGATTTACTCATACTCTAGATATTGTTGCTCGAGCGTATTATCTACACAACTACACTGGTGTCCTTAACTTTAACTTTTGGTAACACTAGTGACCCATCAACTCTACCACTGTTAAAAAGCTTCTGTTAAATGGAGACATGTGCTCCTCAATGTTATAAAAAGTAAAAGTTAGGGACCTTAAGTGTTAATTCAATTGACCCTAAGGGTTGTTTGTTTGCAGATTTCATAGGATTTCAAGAGAACTGAAATGATCAATTCCTATGATCAGATTCCAATCTCTTTGTTTGTGTCACATATTGAAATGGATGACATCATTTGGATTACACAAATTAATGAATTCATTATTCATTAGCATAAAGTGAATAAATTTTCATCCTTTTACACCCAATTTTACCAAAACCACCCACGCCTTGGCTCCCACTACGACCATGCTACTATTGTCACTGTCATTATCACGTCCGCCACCACTGTTGTTACCGTCATAGCTACCACCCACCCCTACCCCCTACAGTGTGGCTTAATTTCATAAAGTTTCATTTCAGTTTCTTCAAAGTCAAATTGATTTGATGGATTTCAGTTCTACTAAATTCCATTTTGCAAAAACGCCCCTTAGTGTTATAAAAAATAAAAGTTGGATACCTTTGACGAAAATGACGTGTTTGATGGATGCTATCCAAATTTGGAGCAAAACACAAAAACCATGAATGTAATTCACTCTTAAAAATATATGAATAATTTGTTAAAATAGTGGACTTGTTGAATTAAAGTAGTGGCCGAATTTCATTTGATTAATTGATAACCGATAGTTATAGATAATGGTTAAAACTAGACCGATCCAATAAATTGAATTAGTCGTTACAAGCTAATTGAATTAGACCAGTTTTACGTGAAAATGAACACCCTTAATTGAATTCAAAAAGTAGAAAAAAGTAAGTTTTTGTATATAATATAAGGACCATTTATGTAAATTAATATGAGTGTAGTTGTTATTGAACCGTTGAGAGTAAAATGACGTTGACCTCAAAAAGCTTGATTAGGAGGGCTTGATTGCAATTTGTGAAATAATAAAGGACCCACAACCAACCACCATGCCATTTTCCCAACGTTTAAAAAACATTACCTTCTCTTTTACGTTTTTTAAAATAATAGATACAAAAATCAAGATTAATATTTTATGTCTTTAATGTATAGATGTGTAATTATTTGTAAACATGATAATTTGTACAAATTTGTAAATCACTTTCTATGGTGTTATTTTATGTATGGATCGTGACGGGATAAAAAAATTATTAGCTAATACAATTTTAAAGTAGATCAAAGGTCTATAAGGCTGTGCGTATGGCCCTTGTGGAGTGGTTTAGGTGGGGTACCAGCGGGCTAGGGTACAGGGTTGGGCGGGATTCCTTAGCGGGCTGGGGTTCGGTTTGGGCAAGCCGATGAAACCTTCTCTCTCCCTCTCATACACTCTCTTTATTTTTTTCTTTTTTTAATTGAAATATATATGTATTGGGTATTCGGTTTGGTAGCTTGTGGTACTTGACAGAGTGGGCTCGGTGGGCTTATTGTGGGTTTGTGGGTAAAGCTGATGTGAAGCTGATGTGGCAGAGTTGGCTCGGTGGGCTGTGCTACCGATAGCCTAAAGTAAATCAATTATTTTTAGCTAAATTTCATCATTTTAGTAATTTTTTTAAGTTTTTCTTGGTGATTTAGGTACATTTTTTAGTTCTTGGCTTGAATATAAAGATGTTTTTGTAACGCCCCGTTTTCCAAGTTATGTATTTGACTGTAATAAATGAGATTAAGTTACCATTTTGGTTAATTTTGTAGTTTTTAGGAGTGGATGGGCTGTTATGATAATTGTAAAAGTATGGGGCTAGCTTAAGCATGTATATAAGTAGATTAGAAACTTCCAACTCCCTTATTTTGCTAAAATCGACTTCTGGAGAGTTGGAGAGGGGGTTGGCGACTTTGGAGAAGGCAAGAAAAGGAGAGGCGAAATTGATCGCGCTAAACCACATGTTGGAGGAATTCGTTGAAGAATTGGGTTCTTGTCGATATCCCGTGATCAAGATATGTGTTTATTGTGTTTGATTATGTTGAGTTTGTGTTAGAGTAATTGGTTAGGGCTAGGTTGTGGAGATGATCAATTGATCATTTAATTGCATGTAATTGGGTAGAATGAATGTTAGTAATGGCTAGATATCACTTGGGAGTAATGTATGAAGTTGATTTCTGGGTTAATTGGTCGAATATGGAGATTGGGGATGAANCCCGCCATTGGCATTGTCCTGATTTTAGACTTTTTCCAATCGTGTTCATTTGGGGTTTTCTTCTTTATACTCCTCTAAGGGATGATGAAACATGATGTTTGGTGAAGTTTGGTAGAATTCGGACTAGTGTAGCTATGTCATTTCGGGATAAGAGTCGGGATAGAGTTAGAAACCCATGCTTGGGTCGGATTATGATGTGTTGCGTGTGTATGTGTTTATAGTTGGTACGAGGTGATTCGTTTACTTGTGAAGTGTTTGACTAGTTGACATATTGACAGGTGAGTACTCTATCTAGCTACTTATGTTATGTGTATGTGATTATGATGCAGGTGTGATTATGTGTATGTTTGGCATGTAAAGGGTTATGATAGTACCTATGGTGGTAGAGATACCCCTAGGGAAGATATTTCGGATTAAGAGGTCTGGTACGAGTGTCATTTCCTTCCTTAATGGTATTGAGCCATAAGGAAGGGGGATTAAGTTTTCATGTATGTGATTGCTACGTGATTGTGGTTATGTATGCATGATGGTAGGTTGTTAGCTTAATTTTACCAAACATAGCCTTAGTTAGCTTATGACTGATAAGTTAGCTTATGACTGATAAGGTAGCTGGTGACTGATAAGGTAGCTGATGACTGATAAGCTAGCTGATAAATAAGTTGTGTTTGGCAAAAACTAGTTGATAAAGTAACTTATGACTATAAAATGACAAAAAAAGACATGTTTAAAAATTATGAGTATAAAACTTAGCAAGGGTATATTTGAAATAAAAAAATAAAAATCTCATAAGTCACCAAAAGGTTAGTGGGAGTAGCTTTTCAAAAAGCTAGCTTATAGATTAACTTATAAGCTAACTTATGGTCATCCAAACATGTACCTGACTTATAAGGTGACTTATAAGTTATAAGATAACTTATAAGTTAGCTTAATTTTACCAAACAATGCCTAAGCGAAAGCTTACCCGTTGTTGTTTACTGTTTTAGTGGTAGGTACCTCTTCCTCTGGCAAAGGTAAGGGACCCGCTTGATGGCTTCGGAAGGTCTTGTAGCTCAGCAAGGCAGGAGTTAAGGGAGATGGTGTTTTGACTAGTTTTTGGGGACAATTAGTCGTTTTAATCTTGTGTTGGTTCCTACTTACGAACATCTTGTCAAACCTTGTTATTTTCAAATGTTACAAATGTTTTTTTTAGATTTTAATGAAGGTTTTACTATTTCAAGTGACATATGAGATTGTCAATTTTTGGTTGAAAATGTCATGGATATTAAGCTTCCGCATCTTTTGGTTACTTTTCGTGAAATGTGTGTTTTTAAAGAATTGAGATGTTACAGTTTTTGATACTTTTGGTTGATTTTAAACAACTTTTTTTAATTTTTGCTTAATGGTAGGTGTATTTTTTTTAAATGTCGAAGCACTTTCAAAATTTAGTGAGTGCATATTTTGTATACTGGAAGCTTTTTTTCCTTACAAAATAAGGCTAAATGGGTGCATGGGATCCTCCTAGGGATCTAATAGATTCGCTCCTCCATATGAAATAACATATGTGAAAGTTCAGTATTTATATAATGTTGTTTCATATGTGAAACATTCGAGACTGTTAAACATTTGACATATAAAACAATACCTTATAAATAATGTATTTTTACACGTGTTGTTTTAAATATGAAATGGCACATCAGAGCTAGTTTGTACAAATTATTGGATTTGTAAAATGAAAGAACCCTTAATTTTACTATGTCCTTCATTTTAATGCGGCAATTATCTATAACATTAAAATAAGAATTTATTTGGTTTGATGAATTGTTCTTAATAGACAAAATTTTGAAATGATTTGGTATTATGAAGATTTTGAATTACAATAATTTAGATAAAAAGTACATGAAATTGAAATTTTTTGATGTGTTTGGTTTGTAAGATTTGAAATGAAATTGAATTTTTTTATAGATGATTTATAAATAACTATAAAATAATTACATTTTTACTTTATTATTATTACAAGATAAATGTCTTTAACATATATAACACATTATTACAAACAATTCCTACGAAATTCAACAAATACCAACATACTCTATGGGATTTCAAACTCCATTTTGGGAGATTTCATTAAAATATTAAGATTTCCGTTCTGGATTTTTCGTTAAACTAAAAGTTTGTTTGGTTTAGGATAAGGAATAAAAATGAAATGAGAGAGAATGAATTTTTGTTCCTCCCAATTTAATCGGGAATGAAATTTTGGAATTTTTGAAAAAATAAACTCATTATATTTAAAAAACCAAACAGTTTTTGTTTTATTATCATTTCTACTCAAGCTCTGTTTCACTCATATTCTTATATAATATCCATCATTTTATTTTGCTATTCTAATAAAATTAAAAGAAAAAAAATAAGCAATAATTGTGTAAATAAATATGAACGCATAAAAGTTAAATCTTGAAATATAGAAAATATTAAGTATAAAAATAATTAATCTTGAACCAAACGTGTACTTAATATTTTATTAATCAAACTCTTTTTCAGTCATATTTTTATTTATATAATATCCATCATTTTACTTTGTTATTCTAATAAAATTAAAAGGAAAATAATTATTAATTGTGTAAAGACATATGAATGCATAAAAAGTTCAATCTTGAAATACAAAAATATATTAAGTATAAAGTTTAAATATTAACAATTAATTGTTGACACTAACAAAAAAAACACAATGGTAGAAAACAAAACACAAGATTTGATTAGCCAACACACTTGAAATTCTTGTCCCTCTTTTTATTTTAAAATTGTTTTTTAATTATATTTTTGTTTTTGTTTTTAAGCATAATTTGTTGTGTAGTAAATTGTTTTAATTCCAAAAGTAACAAGATACATCTTCTTCAAACGTTTTGTGAAATAGATATCAAATTATTATTTTTATGATGTATCTAATCATGTCGCATTTTTTGACCCATAGGCATAAAATATGGTATAAAAATACATGAGACTTTTTTATATTTAAATTAGGACTATTTTCACCAAATGTACTATACTTTTACTTTTACATGTACTATACTTTTAAAAATGTGTTATTGTATGTATTATACTTTTAAAAAACATGTTCTTGCATGTATTATTTCAACAGTAAATAAATACAATATTACATACAATAGCACATTTTAAAAGTATAGTACATACAATAGCACATTTTGAAGTTGAATACACACAATAGGAATAAGGGTAAAGTTTTGGATACATTTTTGTGAAGATACTCCTTTAAATTATTAAATTGTGGCCAATATTGAGTAGTCAAAATTGTGTCTATATACATAAATAGGTGAAAAGCTTAAATTATATACATATATGTATATATAGGGAGGTTCAAACGAGAACGACATCAATTTAAGAAAATATGTAACACCTTAATTCCTAAAATCAAGTATTTAACGGCAATAGAAGAAATTAAGTAATCAAAATGTTTGCGGAAGCTTTCATAACCAAAAATGTAAATAAAAATCCCAAAACGGGTCCATAAGTGAAAACGTTAAGTAGTTAACCAAAGACATTAATCCAATTCAAGGAAACACAACAAATTGTTCTTTAATGTTTAAAACGTAAGCCATTCCTAGTTGAACCGATCCACCGCGAGCCATCAAGCATGAGACTTTCCCTTGTCCTTCGACGAGGTACCTGAGACTAAACCACATGAAACCACAACGGGTTAAGCATAAGCTTAGTAAGCACAAACCTATATAACATAAACATAATCATAGGCATAAATAAATCTGGACATGCATCGTGACCAAATTACTCAAGGTGTGAACACCAGGAGCATCATAACTGACACTGGTACCAGGTCTCTGAACTCATCTTCCCTAGGGGTATAAATAACT
>LUCG01051166.1:0-13260 GCA_001633085.1 Carthamus tinctorius | reverse complement strand
TGTCGTAGTTTGGTCTTCTGTCATTTTCCATACTTTAACAATAACGACCTATGGGAGTTAACATAAGGTCTCTATGAGTGGATAGATGCTTGGTCCAGATATGTTGGTGACAGAGGGTATACCTTCTGTAGTAGTGGTCTCAGAAGCTCTGTGGTCTTCTACAAAGGTTTTGTGACCTCTTGTGACTTCATCGTCATCATACCACTCTGAGAACAGATGTCCAAACTCCTTCGAGATATATTGTTGCGTCTTCTGACTTTTCTGCTTGATCTTTTAATTCCTTTGAGATTTGGTCTGATATAATCTGAAAAGTGTCATCAAAGGATACATTAGTACTTTCAACGATAGTCTTGGATTTAAGTATATATGCTCTATATGCTACAGAATTCCAAGGATATCCCACAAATATAGCTTCATCTGATTTAGGATGGAACTTTCCCTTAGATTCTCTATCAATAAGAACATAACACTTGCATCCGAACACATGAAAATATTTAATATTGGGCCTTTTGCGAAGGAGAAGTTGGTAAGGGGTCTTCTCATGTCTTTTAACCACCAAAGAGCGATTTTGGGTATAGAAAGTTGTTGAGACTGCCTCTGCCCAGAATGATAATGGAAGTCCAGAGGCATTCAGCATGGTTCTGGGAGCTTCTACCAAGGTTCTATTCTTCCATTCAACCACACCATTTTGTTGTGGTGTTCTAGGAGCTGAGAAGTTATGAGTGATTCCTTCGGATGAAAGATAGGTATCAATCATGGAATTCTTGAATTCAGTCCCATTATCACTTCGAAGAACTTTTACCCTGCACTCCTGAAGAAGTTTTAATCTCTTTAAGAGATTGATTAGTACATAAGGAACATCTGATTTCTTTCTAATGAACTCTACCCAAGTAAACCTTGAGAATTCATCAACAAGTACAAGGATGTACTTCTTCCCTCCAAGACTCTGCACAGAGATAGGACCATAGAGGTCCACATGCAACATCTCCAGAGGCTTATCAAAGGTTAAGTCAGACTTGGTTTTATGGGTAGACCTTTTGAGCTTACCCATTTCACAAGCGGAGCAAAGATGATCTTTCTCAAACTTTATATTAGGTACCCCCTTAACTAACCTCAATCTTACAAGCTTATCCAGAGTGTGAAAATTCAAGTGACAGAACCTGGTATGCCATAGCCAAGCCTCTTCATTATTTAGAGACACAAGGCATATCTCCTCTTTGTTCTCAATGGTTTCGAAACAGAGAAGATATTGATCACCCCTTCTGTCAGCTCTCATAACCTCTGACATAGTACCCTTTTTATACATTATGCAGTGTTTTCTGTTGAAAAGTACTTTCAGCCCATTGTCACATAATTGACTAACACTGATAAGGTTATGCTTGAGACCATGAACATAAGAGACTTGATTTACTCTCACTTCACCTTTTACTATTATCCCATAACCTTTCACTTTGCCCTTATGATTACCACCAAAGGTGACATAACATCCCTCTTGATCTTTATAATAACTTAAGAGCTCTTTACTTCCAGTCATATGCCTAGAGCACCCTCAATCAACATACCAGGTAGGCACATGCTGGTTTCTTACAAGCATTTAAACAATAGACTTAGGTACCCACTTCCAGTTGGGTCCTTTCAAATTAGCTTGTTTAAGGTATGCCATAGCATCCTTTGATTTGGTCTTATGCTTCTTTGAAGATTTGCCAAAATGTCCATGGATGTCCCTAAAACCTTTGTTCTTGTGATGAAAGACTAGACAGGAAAAAGAGTGAAGATGTTGAGAAAGAGAATGCATGATTGTAAAGCATTTACAATGAAGAATGTTGCATGAAATACTCTTAAACTTTTCATTAAAATCATTAATGATAGGTACAAAAATCTTTATTTTACAACCCTCCTTAGCTTTGGGCTTCTTTTTACAGAGATCCCTAACTTTTCTAGGCTCTTTTGAAAAAAAATTATTCTTCTGTCCTGCTACCCTCTCTGATTGTCCTGCATTCATTGTCACAGAAGGAATGTTAGCCTGAGGCCTCATTTGCTTTTGTTGCCAAGAAAATTTTTGTCTTTTGACTTCAGAGGTCAGATTGGAGATCATGCTTGCCTTCAATGAATTTTCATTTTCTTCTTTCTCAAGTTCAAGAGAGGTTTTAACTCTTATGCCTAAGTCAATAAAGTCAGGACATAACACTACTCCAGTTGATTTCTTTTTGATATCAGGTAAAGGGAAATTTACAATTTCTTTATCAACTGACAAATGAGCAATGAGGTTAGACTCATGCTCAGAGATATCATCATTTGAAGTTTTATTACATGTATCATAAACAGAAGAATCTGGCATTGATACTTCTGAGCATGTTTCAGACTCACTATCAGAGAGGCACTCTGTGTCAGAGTCTGAGCTGAGAAGGTCTCTAGTGGACAAAACAAATCTTGAATTTGAGAAATCTTGGGTTCTTTTCGGAAGTTGTTCATTTAGATCATTCTCACAGAGGGGCGATTCCACAGAGGTCTCTATCGAACTAGAATCAGAAGTCTCAGCTTCTGTGATCTAACTTGGAAAGAATTCCGAAGCTTCTGGGGACAACTTCTTTTGACTTAGAGAAGTTATACAAACAAAAGCACAATATGCTTGAGTTTCAGGCTGACCAAATTTGAAAATACCCTACTGTTTTTGACTCATGTATTTCCTTGGAATGGAATCCTTCATTTCAGAAGGTGAAAGACTTAAAATAGTCTTTAAATGCTACATTTGTCATCAACAGTGGTTTTTAATCACTTTAATCAATGGAGAGCCTTCTTCTTTTAAAGGTTGCTAAGGATTTTGGCATTTTAGTTTTCAAATTATTTAAGAGTGAAAAGTATTCGCCAGAGTCTTTTTGGTTTTGAAACCTGGTTTGTTGTCAAACTCTGAGAATCCTAGTCTTATTCTCCCCATATTATCTCTAATCCTTTCAAAGACACTCTGTGCATCTTGAAATATCCTTATTTTCAACTCTTTGTCGAGAAGATCTCGATGGAGAAAGTCCCCTTTATTTTGGATTTTTTGTTGACAGAAATGGCATCACATTTCTCATGATCTAGCCTCTTTAGTTCATTTATCTTATTTGTTAAGTTCTTTTCTAACTTAGCAATTCTTTCCTTTGATGACCTTTCAACTCTCAAGAGGTCACTCTGAGCTTTTTCATACATTTTGAAAATTTACTCTTTTCTTCTGTAAGAAGTGTTGCTTCTCTCTCAATAAAAGCAAGTTTGGCCTCTAACTCTTCATTCTGTGAGTGACACTCATCCATATTTAACACAAGTTCATCAAAGAGTTCATGTGATTGAGAATAATGAGAATAAGAAGTTGATACCTCAGAGGATGATTCACTATAGATGTCTGAGCCCAGCCTAGCCATTCCATAGAAGGCTTCATCTTCTGCATCAAGAAGACCCTTCTGTGCCTCATCATAAGAAGACTCGTCTGTGACAAGATCACTTTTCTTGGCTAGCAGGGACTTTTGTGAGTAATAATCTGCTTTCTTTTTTGAAATAAGCAGCATCTCTCACATGCTTCTTGGGCTTTGGTCTAGGTGACCAGCACTCTGCAGCAAATTGCCTGGGCTTTCCACACTTAAAGCACCTATCAGACCTCTCTTCAGGCTTCTTTTTCTCATGCCTCTGTGGAGCTTTGTCCTCTCTGTCATTTCTCTCTTCAGTTTTCTTCTCTCACTACCTCTGTCACTTCCTCCTTTGTTACTTCCTTCACACCTCCCTCTGTTCCCTTTCCTGCACTCTCTGGTTATCAAAGCAAGTGTGTTCATCATCTCCTTCATTGACACTTCTTCATCTGAGCTTTCATCATCAGACTTCACATAAAACACTTTCTTTTTCTTTTCTTCCTTCTTCTTCTTCTCCTTTACTGAGCTACTTTCTGCAGCCTTCCATACCAACGCGAGGGGACCACCAACTTGTTTCTTCATCCTTATAACTTGGGGCTCTTGACTTACTAGAGTCCCATATAGATCAGATAATGACCAAACCTCTAAATCAAGCGTGGACTGCATAGACATTGTCAAATTTGCCCACTCCTCTCCCAAGCTCTTAAGGAATAAAGCATTGTTCTCCTCAGAGGTTCTGGCAACCCCATATCTTTTGCACTTGTTAACCAAAGTGTTGAACCTTGTATAAGTATCCTTCAGAGCCTCCCCATCACGAGCCTTAAAGTCATGATATTCATTTATGCAAATTGCCCTGTTATTCTTTAAGGTCTTCAATCCGCCCTCCAATTGGTTCTGTAGTTCAACCCACAAATCCCTCGAAGTCTCACAAGAATCAAGTGATTCAAAAATGTTGTTGGGAATGGCCATGATTAAAAGTCTTTTGCATTTTGCCGCCAATTCAACTATTTCTTTGTCCTCCTCACACCATTCTCCGATCGACTTAGGTTCGATGGATTCCGGTACCTCAGGTGTTGTTGCAGTTGCCGGAATTCTGGGTATGAACTTCATTGGAATGTGTGGTGGGTTATGGAGAAACTCCGTGATCCTTGGATGAATTCCTTCAAGGAACGATACCGTACGAACTTTCCATTGTAGATTTTTCGTCACGCAAAAGAGATGGAGGTTTTGATTGTGAACCAGTACTCATGAAGGAACTGCTAGCGTTCGTCGCCATTGAAATTCAGACAAAAAGCTTTGCAAAGATGAAATATGAAGAGAAAAGAAAATCTGGTGTTCTAATCACTAATTAATACCAGAAATCATGATCAATTGAATATGAAATTCATTCCCGCTCTAATACCAAATGTTGGATCCCGAATATGATGATTTCGATATTAATTGATCACAACTAATTACCCAAAACAGTTTAGAATGCAACGGAAGATAAAATTGAGTAACTAGAAGAAAGTAATTCACAATTTAGTAACTAAACAATAAGATCAAGTAAGAAGATATTACTGAAATATAAAGAACACCAAGAACACACACAAGTATGTGAGAAATGAGAGAATTCACTCAGAATGTTGATTGTAATATTAACTTGAATGCACACAGTTTACAAAGGCCTAACCGCTATTTATACTTGATCCTAACGACCTAGATGACGAGATCTTGACACGTGTCTCAATCCTAGTCATAGAACTAAGTCGGTTTAGAATCAGTCACGTGAAACGCACATGCGGCTAACTAGCTTTACAAACTGACTAAACAGAACAACTACAGAAGACTATAAATCGGCAATCCCTCTATGAGGCTTCCCAGAGGCTCTGCTATACTTGACTTGTATGCTCGCATCCTCTGACTGAAGACTAATCCACAGATCCTCTGTGAGACCTATCAGAGGCTCTGTTTTCGATATGTTGTAAGTTCTTGAGTCTTCTGTCACTTGACCTCTATTGTCTTCTGTGAAGTTGTCCTTCTGTTAAATATACACTTAACACTTTTTCGATACTTTTACATTCAGAAATTAATGGAGCTAACACTATAGGAATAGTAGACATCCCTCATTACGAATACAAAACGCACACTAAAAAACACTAAGGTTCTTCAAAGCCTTCAACTTCAATAAGCACCCATGAACTTGAATAATCCAGAAAGATTAGATTAAGGATTTGAAAGAGTATTTATAGCGTGAAGAAGATGTACAGTACAACATGATATCATATGTGCCACGTGGCATCCAACGATTGGCTGAAAGAATGTTACGAGTCTCTTGAACAATTGTCAAAGAGACGCGTAACACGAATCAGACTCGTAACATTACCATGTTACGAGACTTTTGAAGACGCGTATCACTTGTCCCGTAACATGACAATGGTACGTGTCAAGTGAACAGTTGTCTAAACAACACGCGTAACATTACAATTTGACACGTTTGTCTCGTAACATGTGATTGTCACGTGTCTATCTCGTAACATGACCATGTTACGAGAAATTCACGTAACATGTGAATGGCACGAGTCTTTAATATAGACTCGTAACACGTGAATGTTACATGTTGCCTCACGTGCATGAGAATATTAAATAATTTGCATGAATAACACCATATCTAATATTATGAGTCCCATAGTTTGAAAAATATCAAGTACGCAAATTAAAACATTTTCACCCCTTTGAAATATGTATACTTGTCAGATATCCTCCCCCTTGACTTGAGCATCCTTATCACTCCTCCTAGACTATAACATACCTGATTTACCTGATTCAATTGTATCACTAAAAATGCAGACACTCCCCTAGAATCTTGCATGCACTTGAACAAACACATTAGTACCATCAATGTATTCAAGAAAATATACTGTGAAATAAAAACAACTGAAAAATATAAAAAACATATAAAATGGATTTCTTTTAAACTAGAATAACAAAATTGATGAAAAACTATATATATACTGTTATTCTAATTTAAAAGAAAGCCACAGTATATGAAAATTATATTTTCTTGTCTATCATACCAAGTCTTGAGATAAGTAATTTAAATCTTTTCTCATCCAAAGCCTTGGAAAATAGATCAACAAGTTGATATGCAGTACTTACAAAGTATAGCTCAATATTCTCCTTCTCAACATGATCTTTGAGAAAATGATACCTGATATCAATGTGTTTGGTCTTCGAGTGTTGAACTGGATTAGATGAAATAGCTATAACACTCTTTGAATCACAGTAAATAGGAATCTTTTTGTACTGAAAGCCATAATCTCCGACTTGGGTTTGCATCCACAACACTTGAGAACAGCAACTAGTAGTAGCCACATATTTTGACTCAACTGTAGAAGTGGGGACACACTTTTCCTTCTTAGATGCCCAATAGATTAACTTGTTTCCCAAAAATTGTAAATGACCAGAAGTGCTTTTTCTGTCCATATTACAACCACCATAATCAGCATCAGTATAAGCTTGTAGTTCAAACCCAAGACCTTTTGCATACCACAATCCATAATAAGAAGTGCCTTTCAGATATCTCAAAATCCTTTTAACTGCAGCCAGATATCCCATCATGTTCATCTTGAATTCTTTAGTCATGAATTCTTCAGTCATGATGTTCTCAAACCTTTTGCAAAGCTCTCTGCTAGTTGAACCAAAAATGATATCATCCACATATATTTTGAGTCAGTACAATATGCTCTCCCTCCTTCATTATGAACAAAGGTGAATCCACAGACCCTTTCCTGAACCCCTTATTGATCAGATATTTTTACAACTCAGCATACCAAGCTCTTGGAGCCTGTTTGAGACCATAAAAAGCTTTGTCTAAAACATAGACATAATCAGGATGATCTGGATCCACAAATTCCTCTGGTTGAGAAACATAGTCTTCTTCCTTAAGATGACCATACAAGAATGCAGTCTTGACATCCATTTAAAAGACAATGAAATCCTTGTAAGCAACAAAAGCTAGAAACATTTCTGATAGCTTTTAATCTTGCTACAGGAGCAAAATCTCATCATAATCAAGACCTTCTTGTTGTCTATATCCTTTTGCCACTAGTCTGGCTTTATTTCTAACAACCACTCCATGCTCATCCTTCTTATTCTTAAAAATCCACTTGGTATCAATGATTGTCTTTAAATCAGGTTTCTTAACCAACCTCCAGACTTTCAGTGCAAAGAATTGATTAAGTTCTTCTTGTATAGCAGTGACCCAATCTGGATCTTTTAATGCCTCAGAAACTCTTGTTGGTTCAATGATACTTAGAAAAGCTGAATAATTGCATTCATTAGCAGTTGCATCTCTGGTCTGTACAGATGAAGTTCGATCACCAATGATTAACTCTATTGGATGACTTCTGGTCCACTTTATTTCATGAGGAAGAGGTGTTTGTGCATTTACTGAATCTGGTTCAGTAATATCAGCAGTAGGGGAATTAACTTGTTCAGAAGATGCAGATTCAACAAGTGGAAGTTCAGTATTCACATCTGAAACAGATTGAACATTTGCTATATCTGGAACCTCAGAATCTTGTTGATCAGAAAAGAGTTGTTCAGTGGTAACAGATGGAGAAGGAGGATCAGATAAAATAGGAGAAGTATCTGGTATTCCTTGAGTACTTGTTTCTCCTGTATGATAAACTGAAGTGTTAGGAGACCCAATCAGATCATCATAAAAATATTCAAACAAAAAGTCAAGATCAGATGTATCTGGAGGAGATACAATCTTGGATGACTCAGACGGTGAATTATTTGCAGGCACAATATTTCCAAATTTTGCAATATCAGAACCTGAAGCTAATGAATCTAACTCAGTAACCGGATCAAAATGAACATTGATGCTTTCAGATACCACCCTTAATGTTTATTCAGTACTCTGCATGGAACAGAAGAATCAGAATATCTAACAAAGATCATCTCATCAGATTTACTTCCAAACTTTTCTCTGTTTTCTGTTTCATTTAGTACAAAACATTTGCAACCAAATACTTTGAAATATTTAATAGAGGGAATTCTATCAAATAATATTTGATATGGTGTTTTGCCAAATCTCCCATGAATTATTCAACCATTTTGTGTGTAACAAGCTGTATTTACAGCTTCAGCCCAAAGATATTGAGGTAATTGACTTGAGCAAGCATAGACCATGAAGCCTCAACTAAAGTTCTATTTCTCCGTTCAACCACCCCATTTTTTCCAGGAGTTATTCAGCAGAAAAAGTTTGTGTAATTCCTAAAGAATTATAAAAACTTTTCAAAATATGATTTTTGAACTCCGTCCCATTATCTGTCCTTACAGTTTGAACTGGTAGTTTTAGCTGAACTTAAACTGCTTTGATAAAATTGATAATCAGATTAGAAGTTTCATCTTTTGATTTGAGAAACATAGTCCAAGTAAATCTTAAAACATCATCAACTATAACAAGAATATACTTTCTACCAGCCAAACTCAAGGTCTTCATAGGCCCACACAAATCCATGTGAATTAAGCTCAGAGGAGATTTGGAACCTTGTTCAGGTTTAGGAGGATGAGATGCTCTTTTCAATTTACCTTGTTCACATCCAGAGCACATTTGTTCTTTCTCAAATTTAATCATTGGAATTCTAGAGACCAGATTTTGCTTAACCAATTAATCAATGTATCTGTAATTCAAATGAGAAAGTCTCTTGTGCCATAATAAAGATTGTTTGATAGCAGATTTTGAGATCAAGCACACTGGAGAAGAAGATAACACATGTTCAAGTTTGTTTTCATGTGACTCACCAAAAGCTCTTTACCCTCTTCAGTTTTGACATCACATCTTGTCTTTTTAAAACTTACTTCCAAATTTTTATCACAAAATTTGCCAATACTGAAGAGGTTATGATTCAAACCTTGAACATGTGCCACATTCTTAATGGTGATGTCTTTCAGATAATGTCACCATGACCAATTACTGGAGAAAGATCATTATTCCCAAACTTGACAGGATCTCTTTCTTTCCAGTCATATATTTTAAGCACCCAGAATCAAGGTACTACCTATGACTGGTCTGCAAGAACAAATATCAACCAGATTTAGGAACCCATTTAAATATGGGTCCTGTTAAATCAGCTTTCTTCTAAGCAAAAAATTTTGGATCCTAAATGAGTTTAGGTCCTTTGTGCATGTGAAGATTGTACAAAGAAACAAGATTAGTAGTAGGAGAATGAAGACTATCAGAAATTGTAGATTTAGTATGAGTTTCATCTGTAGATTTAGGATATTTCAATTTCAATTTTGATGAAACAGTAGAAACCAATGTAGCCTTTTTATTCATTGATCTGAAATGATCAGGTTCATGATTCTTAGGAAATTGAAATTTTCTCTTTGTATTAGTATTGAAAACAAAACCATCAGATGAAAACTTGTAAACACAAAGATGAATTAAATCATCATGATCTAACTAGATCATGATGAATCTAAAAGCAAAAGTATGAGAGAATATATAGAGAGAGAAAGCAAATCACAAGTATTACTATTCAAATGAAATGTCTAGTTACAATACAAAGGCATAGGAGGTATTTATACCCCTACCCTAGGAAATGGAAAATTACAAAGTTAGTCCCTCAACTTCTAATATAAACTTTGTACTAATAATCTCCCCCTTTTATAAAGAAGGAGGGACTAAACAAAAACAGAACACAAACAAGTGAAAAAACAAGTCTAATTGGGAAATTGTCTTCTGATCTTGAATCTTACTTCAGCAATCTGTATGTCATTTCCGGCTCTCAACCTCCTGTCTATCTCTTGAACAAAATGCTTGCTCAAGTACCTCTCAGCTCCATTCAACTCATGTACCTTGTGCTTGTCCAATTGAAGTCTCCTTTTCAGCTCATTCATTACCATCTTCAAAGTATCATCACAATATAACATAACTTCATGAACAAGCATTCTTCTCTTGTCACCCTTTGAATCAGGATAGATACACGTGATCAATTTATCTCCATCATCAAACACTATATACAGAGGCAAATCCTTTTCTTCTTCTGTTAACTTCCTATTAGGTTTGAAATTGAACAATTTCGAAGTCCAATTCTCAAGACCTAACTGAAAGTCATACAATTGAGACAGGGTGATTGAGGCTTTCAAATGCCTGATGACTGCAACCAAAGTAATTACTTCCTCTTCAGTTCTGAAAGCTTTCTTCTTCAATTTAGTCAAAATCTTCAAGAACATTTCCACTTCAACACTTTGAAAATCTGCTTCTGCGATTGTATATTCCATGTGATCTTCCCTCTCAAATGTAATCACAGGACAATAGTAAGACTTCAAGTTATTAGACTTGTAGCTCACAACTCTCAGAAACCTAGAATCAGACTTCAAATATTCTGGGCTAACATGGACCTAGCAGCTTCAACTAAAGTCCTGTTTCTTCTCTCAACAACCCCATTTTGTTCAGGAGTTCTAGCTGCTGAAAAAGTTTGAGCAATCCCTAAAGAATTATAAAAACTTTTTAAAACTTGATTTTTGAACTCCGCCCCATTATCTGTCCTGATAGTTTGAACTGGTAGACTCAATTGTACTTGAACCAATCTATCAATATATCTGTAATTCAAATGAGATAATCTTCTATGCCACAACAGAGATTGTTGCAAATCAGTCTTGGACATTAAGCAGACAGGTTCAGAAGATAACACATGTTCAAGTTTGATTGTGTAGAGATTAGTCTTTCTTGATCCCACTAACAGTTCTCTACCATCTTCAGTTTTGACAGCACATCTTGTCTTTTTAAAATTGACTTCCAAATCTTTATCACAAAACTTGCCAATACTGAAGAGGTTATGATTCAAACCTTGAACATGTGCCACATTCTTAATGGTGATGTCTTACAGATAATGTCACCTTGACCAATTACTGGAGCTAACTCATTATTACCAAACTTGACTGATCCTCCATATGCTTCTTGATAATTGGACAGGATCTCTTTCCGTCCAGTCATATGTTTTGAGCACCCAGAATCTACGTACAACTTACGACTGGCCTGCAAAACATAGTTTAAGTAGATTTAGGAACCCACTTAAAAATGGGTCCTAACTGATGCAACGATCTATAAACAGAAGAATCAGAATCCCAAACAAATTTGTTCCCTTTATGCATGATAAACCTATAAAATGACACATACTTTGGAACAGAAGAATGTTGAAGAGTAGCATGACCTTTGAACTTAGTATGAGTTTCATCTTTTCTCTTTAAAGAATTTGTTTTCAATTTAGACTCTCCAGTAGAAACAACTGTATCCTTTTTATTCATTGATGAAAAATGATGAGATATATGATTGTTTTAGGGAAACCAAAAAATTTTCTCCTACTACTGTTTAAACCAACATTCACTAATGAAAACTCCATACTAGAAACATTTTGTCTAATACTCCTCTTCTTCTTCTTCTTTTGTTTACTCTTCCTCTTACTCTTACTCTTCACTTCTAAAGTCTCACTTGTAGAATTTCCAGCACAAATATCAAAAGGTTTAAGCACAACAGGTGTTGAAAGAGATGGTTCATGTTTATCCTCAGGCAATTCCAAATTTGGAATTTTCTTTTTGATATCCAAATGCTTCTAAAACTTTCTTAACATGGATAGAACTGCCTGAGTAAACTGAACACTTTTCAGAAACTTCTCAGTAACAGGAGTTGGTACTATCTTTTTATTTTTACCAGCATAATGCAATCCTTCCTCATAAACTGATAATCTTTCAACAAGACTATCATAATTCTTTGTTATAGAACTGCACTTGCTGTTCCAAAACTTTGAATCACATTCATTCTGACAAAGCTCAATTTTCAACTTATTGATTGTATTAAGCAAACCTTTCTTTTCAGATGCATGTTTCTTTTTCAACTCAAAGATTTCATCCTGGATGAAGCTTGAAACAGGTTTAGAAACAGAAGATGAAATATTTGAAGATATCTGAGATACAGATGAAGATGATCCCTTAGATGACTCACCTATATGAAATGTACTTTGAGGAAAATTTGATCGAGTAAACACATGCGCAGAACACTTTTTAGGTGTTGAATCTGAATTCTCAATTTAAATTGATTTGCCTTTATCACTTGAAGTAAAATGAAAAGATTTAGGAATATCAGAATCCAACATCCCTGAAGGTTCTTTATATTCAGTATACCGCTCACTTGTAACAACTCTAAAAATCTCTTCTTGAACATCATCTAATCCCTCTTTATACTCTTTGGAACCAGATTCAGATTCTTCTGAAGTTGAAATCTTGAATATTAAATCTTGCAGAATTTCTGAAACAAACTCAGTAGTTTCAGTCTCAACTTCAGTAGAATTCTAATTCAGAAAATTTTTAGATTTGGAAATCAAATGTGCATTTTGTGATTGGAAATCTTTAATTTGCTGCTCCAATATTAAAATCTTTTGTTCTAAAACTAAAGTTGGAACATATGGTTTTGTAACACATTCAGATTCTGTAACACATTGATTTTCTGGATAAGTAAAAATATCAGAAGAACTTAATGATGTCTGTGATTTGATTTTCAGGTTATCTAAACTATAAACAAATTTAACTCTCTGATATTTTTCATCCTGAAACATGGGATCATTCAACTTTGTTAGCTCTCATAGATCCTTATTGTAAAAGTATGAAAAATGTACATCTGAAGTCTGATAGAAGAATGACTTCACAGAAGATCTCAGAAGTCTCAGACAGAAGAAGAATGCTTTACATGTAAAAGAGTACAGAGCCTCTGGAGCAGTCGACAGAGGATCTGTGGAACTGGACCTCTGAATGACAAAGTATTGACAGAGCTTCTGATAGAGTTGATAGAGCCTCTGAGCCTGTTGACAGAGGCTCTGCAAGATCATCTTCT
>LUCG01051129.1:0-12616 GCA_001633085.1 Carthamus tinctorius | reverse complement strand
CCCACCACCACCACCAAGTCCTTCTCTTTCTCTCCATTAGCTCACTTAGACACTTCAAAAAGAACCAACCAAACTGAGTCCGAGTTCAAGATGACTACAATATCATATATTGTAGTAAGAGCAGCAGCAATAGCAGTGTTGCTGCTGCTCTTAGCTGAGTCACATGTCACGATGGCAGTGACGTGCGCTCTCACTCAGCTAGCGCCGTGTGCAAAAGCCATCTCGTCGTCATCCCCACCATCTAAGCTTTGTTGCACTAGGATTAAACAACAGAGGCCATGCCTTTGCAAGTACATAGAGAACCCAAGCCTAAGAGGGTATGTTACTTCCCCTAACGCCAAGAAAGTCGCAAGGATTTGCAGGATCGCTGTTCCTAGGTGTTGAATCAATTAACTAGCACATGATTATCATGTGTCGAAGGAGAAGGCTTTGCAGGGTCTCTATATGAAGTTATTACTACAAATAAAGTGATCTTTATCTTTTCATCTATCCATTGTTGTATCAGGAGCTTCATGGTTTCTATTAACTTAATAAAATAATGTTACCATTTTGTCGATATATATCGAAACAATACAATTTGTGTAGTCCGGTTGATGTTGATGATGCTCATGGCAATTAGAACACAGCCAGATTTACAGTTTACCCTAGAAATTGGGTTGGAACCATTATTGGCTCTTTCTTGTGTGATCTGGTAGTTTTGAGAATTAGAAGATTTTTTTTTCTCCATCATTTATTACTAAAATGCCATGCAAGTACAGAAAACAAAAAAGAGATTGAAGGTGGAAAATCTCCAAAGAGAAATCTCTAAAACTTAATATTTACCAACAATCTTACCATGTCGTTATGCTAACTCAAGTGGTAAGTGATGATGATGACTCTTCGGCTAAAAAGAGCTTACAGGTAAAAACACTTATGCTATGCAATTTTGATGACCAATAAGGTAAGTAATTGTGGTGGCTCTTACTATTAATATATATATATATAGCAAAAAGAATGAAGAATTATAATAATATATATGAAGAAACAGTTAATTTTGCAAATAATGGAAGGAAGAACAAGAACAATCGACCTGGAGGAAGACTCCAAGATTCATCATATACATTCAAAAGAAAGTAAATAAAGAATGAAATGCATTCTTACTTGCAAAGATTAAAAAGAATCCTTTTCTCTCTCACAAATTAAGGAGGTTCGAGATCGGATTCCATCCCATGATCCACGGTCTATTATCAGATGGAAGCACAAAATTGAGCTCGAACATTTCTTTCGACAAGTTCCCACCTTCACGAAAACCGACCAGCTTCGCGACAATCTCGGCACTTTCTTGTACATGGGCAGAGTCATGAGGATTGGTCCACAGTTTGCTTATGAATTGAATCCTTCTTTGCTTTCCCTCCAATGGAACATCCCATTTCATGTACAACAACTCTCGCTCCTCTGTTGTTAAACGTGTTGTTAACCTCTTCGCTAGAAACTCTCGTTCGCGTTTCAGTGATCTAAGACTGCAGAAATAGACAATGAAGTAAGAAATACAACTCTCGCTAGAAACTCTCATTACCATCATTTGTTGTTGTTGGATTCCCATATCAAATATTAATACACTCCTATAGAAGATCTTTTAGAGAAAATCCAAAAGGGTTCTGCAAGTCTTAATACATCATCCGTCCCAAAATAGATGAACACTATGAAAATGCACATACAATTTTAGGAATGTAATTATTATACTTTTCTTATTAATAAAAGGACAATCTTACCCTTAATAAAGAGACTTTCTCCATCTCATAATTAAGTGTAGAATGAAAAGGAAACTACTACTTTTAAAAGTCACACTTATTTTGGGACATGTATCGGAGTCAGGGTCTACCATTTGCTATACAAACGGGGACGACAAGTATGGACAGACCAGAGTGAGGTAGATGAGTGAAAGAATTACGCAAGGTTTTAAGGTTTTGACACCTTTGGAGTATATAGAATTATAAAAAGCAAATAATCACACACATACTTCTCACCAAGGTGAGGTTTCAACCCTTAGGAGGTTGGACTCACCCTTTAACCAAACACCCGTTTGGCATTTAGGGTTTCAATTTACCAATCTTGTCGTTTCTCCTTATAGTTGCACCTATTTTGGTGGAAAATAGGTGGGATTTTTGTCCCACTCAGTTGTATCATATCTAAGTATAAATGTTGCACAAAATGTGGTACAACAAGACTTTGTTTCATCACGTCTAGCATACCAAAAGAAACCCAGACACTTTCACTCATGTGTTGGAGTCCCACATAAGCTAGATATGGCCAAATGGCTCTTCTGTACATATCCTAATATGTTGGTCACTTTCTAGTTGCAATAAAAAGATTTGGAGAAGATGCTGAAAATATAAATTTATTTAGGGGAGAAAATAACCTTGATGATACAGAGATTGTAGGCTCTTCTGCACCACGGGAAGGGGTTGCATTTCCATGTTCAGCTAAATGTTCTTGTAGCCAATTGAGTCGTCTAAGCTCGACTTCCATGTATATTTCATCAGCAGGATCACCTTTAAACAACATATAGAATTGGGTTCTATGGATAATCGAAACAAAACAAACATCCCACAACTCTATTATCTTCTTTCTTTGCTCCCTAAACGTTACATGCCATGGAACTGGGGACTCCTCTACTATATCTGTGGTGTTCTCATCGTTCTCAAGATCATATCCAGCTGCCTCATTAGCTTCTAGCTCAAGCACCTGTGTACAAGAATATACATAATTTAAGGATCAAATAAATCTGTTCACTAAATAGATCCTTTTGACCTATGAAACACCTTAATGTGGTAGCATCATGGAAAAAAATCTGAAAAAACTCTAATTTTAGTCGTTTTAGAAAGTGCTTTTTGAACATTTACAGAATAAAAATGTACAAAATATACGAGAATTAGCATACTACCTGGCAAACAAGTAGCTGCTTTTGGTATTGCAGCTTGGCTACACGTTCTTTCAACTCTGTTACATATGTTCTAATGCTTCTTACATTCTCTTCTGCTGCATTCTGAAACATTTTCTGCATCTTTCTCATGTTAACAGAACTTGAACGTCGATGTGGAGTGCCTTCCTTTGACGACACATCTCCACCTTCCTCACCTTTTACAGGAGTCTCTTTCTGCGTGTTACTAGGGACAGTTTCATCATTTTCAGGGACTCTATTTTCGGTTTCTGTATCAAATACTTGCCGAGTAGATGACAAAGGCGAGCATGGAGATCTTATAAAATTTGGCTTGTTGATAGCATTGCTTGAAGTCAAAGGAGACTTTTTCTTCTTTGAGTTCTTGGCCTTCACTGGTGCTTCATCTTGCTGATCATTGTTACTTGGAAGGGACATTATCAATTTGTCAATCGACTTTTGAACGTTTTCCAGCTGTTCTTCAAGGTTCGCAATGTTGCTTCCTTGAGAATGAAGTCTGGTTATTTCTTCTTTGAGGTTAGCGCTAACGCTTTTGTTAACAGGAACCATGTTTTCAACGTCAACATTTTTGGGTGTTGGTCGGACTGCACACATATCCCGAATCTCTGCCTGCAATTTAGCGATGGTTTCTGCAGCATCTTGGTTACCTTGTCTATGACAAGCTACCTCCTTTTGGAGCACTTCTAGTGCTCGGTTTGCTTCTTCACCAAGTTGCTCCTGGAGGTGTTCGAGTTTCCTGATTTCGTGCATGAGTGTGAATGGAGCAGTTGAAGATTGCCGCATGCTCTGCCTAACCGTCGTGTTTCTTGTTCTTTCGAAACGGGTTGGTTCCTTGCCTTCAAGGACGGATGGTAATGTGCCGGAGAATGAGAGACATTTCTTTGCCACTGGAACTAGGGATTCTTGTGGCTTTAACACCTGTGATGATTGAAATAAATCGATTAGAAATGTCTCAAACTATATAATCAAAGGCGAAATGAATGATCTGATTCCTATTTTATGTATGGTACTTTCAAAACATTCATTCTCATTGAGAGAATATGTGGAACCCCGAACCCCATTAGATTAATCTCCAAAAGAGCTCTTGAGGAGAGAAGAGGGGGCTCCAACATATGTTGAGGAGTAAGTGTCAAGTCTAGCCAACGTGGAACTCTGACAATGGTTAACTCAGATTTGATATCTGAAACAAGAAATAAAGGAATCGGAGGTTTTGGCTTTTTCATGTATTCGTTGATTGAAACTAGGTAACAAAGTGTTTGATGTCATGTCTATTAGAGTTGGGATAGGTTTTGATTCCATTTCTTTTCAGGGATTGAAAATGGTTTTTACAGTGGTCACTATAATAAAATAAAAGGTACTAAACTAGATACTGATTATACATCTATTAGAGATCTCAACCAGATATGTGGCCTCTAAATTAGTTATAACTCCATGCTTGATGACAAAATGAAGGTTTTGAAGTACGTTACACAAAATAATAAATAGTATGTTGTTTTTTTCATGCAATTTGCTGTAATAGATGTATGATCAATGGTATTTCTATTTCAGATGAAGAAAGAGAAGGAAACCTTTGGTTCTTCTTGAAGTTTACGACGTAGCTCATCGACCTCCGACTGTGCAAGATCTCTCTGTCTCCTCAGTTCCTCAATTTCCATCTCCATCTAAAGGATATTAGAAGAAAATGAATATTTGAAGCTCAATCCAGTTACATAACCAATGGTATTTCTATTTCATATATACCTGACGAATTTTAGAATCTTTCTCATTTGATGGATCGGGAGTACGCAACTCAGCTTCCAATCTGGAAACTTCCTTCTGCAAATGCTTAACCAATTGTTTGTCTGAAACAACCTGATGAAAATTTTCAAACATAAAACAACAGATTAAGCATGTGCCCTTTATAATACAAGTTAAAAGCCTATGAGCACAAGGAGGCAATGGACTTGGAGGAAAAAATTGATGTACCATGTTAACTTGGGCATTATTTGTCACTTCCTTTGCTCGGGTAGCAAAGAACAGAGTGTTCCTAGACTGTTCGACATGACTAGAAGCTGGGCTCAAAGTGCATATTATGGCAGTACGGGCATTACCGCCAAGCGAGTGTTGTAGTATGCGAGTGAGCTTCGAGTCCCTGTATGGTATATGACCACTTCGCTTCCCAACACTGCACGGAACAAGACTACAAGAGTAAGTCACCTGTAATCTATATCCATCAGCCAAATGCATCAAAAATTTATTTTGTAACACTAAATTAGAACCAAGGTAAACAAACTTTGTTACATTTTAGTGTACTTTGCTAAATTGATATATAAATTATAATGAGATGTATTTCCACTTGAGATAAAATGTTCACCTTTAGAGTTAAAATGCATTCGCGAAAAGAGAGAATGGCAAAAAATAAAATGATAAGAGATGATTTAAATTTCAATAATCAAACTAACCTCAGCTTCCTAATCACAGTTGTTAGAGTCATCAAGCTTAGGTTGATATGGCAGCCTTCCCTGAGCCGGGCACCATCAGCATTTGTCTGTGAAGCTCTTTCACTTCCAGCTAAATCTACAAAGTTCTGCACAGCATTGTAGTTGATAGTTAGAGTTGTGGTCTATCATGTTGTTCTCTTGTTACTTATAATTTATTAGCAAGTGTTGAAATGTACCAGGATTGATACAAAGGACCTAACGCAGTCTGAAGTCTCCCGGAGTGTACTTTCTATTGTCTGCATCATCAGATAAAGTATTTCTAATGAATCCTCATGCTTACACCATACACATGCATAAAAAATGCAGCAACTAACAATCTTTTTTTAAAAATTCATATACTTACCAGTCTTATTATCTGGTGTGATCTGGAACTAGTATCATTTAGAGCAGTTTCACCTACTTGTCTTTGAGCTGCATATCATACAAAAGAAAATAAACCGTAAGCACAACTCAACTAAAAATCCTGAATTTTTGGTTTTTATGGGCTATAACTTCAAATGCTTACCTTCACAAATGCTGATTAAATTTCTTAAATGTCGATCATCAGTAGCTGTTTCCTCCACTAACTTCTCAACTACTGTCCCTTTCTACATTTAAAAAAAAAGTTACCAATGTAGCTACGAGGAGCAAGACAACTTCGCTATTATTCATGAAAAATATTTTTTTTATATATTACCTCTGGATCATCTAGAAGCTTGAGATTGCGTCCAGATTCCGAATTCAGCAAGTCCCTTACATTTTCATTGTAGATCTCTAAGCCTGATATTTTTATTCTGAAGTCCCTTTCTGGAGTCTGTGATAATGTCAAATAAGTAAACAACACACCAATACTGCTTGAAATACAACAAGGCCTTTTCTATGAAGTATATAATACTTATAATAACACAAATGCAATAATAAATAAACTCATACACCCTCCTCATCGATTGAACCCCTGCCCCTTGAGAGGCCAAAGTCCCGGACACCGATTGGGCAAACGCCCTTTGGTATGCTAAAGTATTTTTAGTGGGGTGGGACATAAGAGAGAAAGATCGAGATTTAGAAATTTGTAACTTATAACTTACATGCATTATGTGCTGGTAAATATCATTGACAGCTTTTTCTGTGATTCCTCGCATGGTGTAGGTCTTCCCACTACTAGTTTGACCATATGCAAATATGGTTGCTACAGGACAAGGGAGATGAAATCCATAAAATAGATCCAAGTGAAAAGAAAAGTTCACCATTAAGAAATATGATAGATACCATTGATGCCCATTAGAGCAGATAAAGCAACGGTCTTTACTCCCTCCTCATAGACAGTTTCGGTCAATGTTGCAGGGCCAAAGACTTTATCTGCAAGAACAGGAAGAGTTTTAATTTGCTCACAAGTAAAAAAAAAGTCAAACTAGATGGTAATAAGTTCATATATCAGTATCTGATGCATACCAAACGTAAAGGAAGCTGGCTGAGCTACACGCTCCTGAGGGAGCGGTTTGTATACAATTGAATGATCATCAATGCATTCCCAGGATACAGTGTCTTTAGCCAACTGTTCCCTTCTGTTTAAAGGTCTCACCCTTACTGTAACAACGATTTTCTCTTCCCGAACTCTTGACCCTCCAGGTGTTGATATTGGTGTTCTTTCAATTTTTGAAGCCGGTGTACCAGGAACACTCCTCACCGTCATCTTGTCTATCGAACAATCAAGCGACAGACGATCTTGCTCTTCCTGGTTTGCCCTTGTCTAATCCAATTGCTTATACTGTTCAGCAATCAGTGATTAGTGCAGAATTGCAAATTAGACACTAAAATGCCAAAAGAACAATTTGAAGACTGCAGAAAACCTGATTTAAGGTAATAATATCGGGTTATATACTTATGTCAAATGTCAGGTTCATGTATAGCTTGGCATAAATTGAGGTAAGAGAAAAATCAGCTCACAGGTCAACGATACATTGATTATAGTATGTTTCCTTAATTGGTCAAGTCCACAACCAAAAATCTCATTTCAGATAAAATCTGCTGTTGTGCATGTCTCAATTAGGCACCACATGAAATAGAATTTTGGATCTGCTTTGTGTGGGCCAATTATCTGTCTGCTTAACTAGAAGGACTAATTCAAATCAACAAAATGAACTCTAAAGTTCAAAGACACTTATTAACAAATATAATGCCAAATAGCACTCCAAAAGTGTCAATTTAGCTTGCAATATGCATTCAAACTGTGCTAAAGAAAAGTTCAGTTCGTTTCATTCAAACTGATAGTCAATTTCGTCATTTCCTTTTCAGTTCATCACCAAAAAAAACCCAAACAAATTGCATTACTAGCATAAACCTTAGAAATTACTGGTAAAACAACTACTAATAGCAAAACATAACCTCAAAAAGTATCACATCCACAAACAAAAAGGGTGAACAAATTGTTTTCAAAATTTCCGAATCATCACTATCAGATTCCACAACCAACTTTTCAGATTCCTACACCTACCGAGCAAAAAAAATCACAGATCTCCTCCTCTATCAATTCATCTATATATGGAACAGAATCCAGTACATTTTCATCAAATCTAAAATCAAACAAAATCAACCTGAAACCTAGAAGGAAAGTTAACATAAATACAACAAAGAGGAGAAATTAAAATTACTTGAAATTGAACATCAAGAAAGGAAATGATAATGATTAACTCACCAAAAACCTCAAATCAGATCTCCAACTTCAGAGATCAAAAGAAAAACCAGAGAGAGAGAGAAAGAGAGAGATAGGGTTTCGAATTTTTGTGTGTGAGTTTGGGAGTGAAGAAAGGAAGGGTTTTGAAATTAAGAGTTTAACGGCTAGTTTCGAATTTATGGTGCACGTTTACAAACGGCGTCGTTTTGTTAAGATAGGCTAACGGGTCTGTAGCTATATTAATTTTTTGGAATTTTTTTTTAAAACTGAAATATTAATATTAAATTCCGACAAGATGACCAAGGATTGGGGCTTTTTACGCTTCCATTTTTCAAGTAAAAGCAGTATCCTATGTTGAATGTTACTTGATATACATATATATTTATAGTTGCTTTTTCCAGATTAAAATCAACAAATTCAAAACAGACCATGCTTTAACTACTTGTACGTCTGCATTATATGCTTACATGTGTCAAATTCATCTTTGCAAAAAGTATTATATATTGTAGAGTTAATTACAGTGGTTTGGTGGTTTTAATGCTCTGGATCCATTTTTAAAATAATTATGGATTTAGTATATGTGGTTTATACTTTATAACGCTTTGGGTCCCTGACTTTTAACTTCGTTTTAAATTTCTGTTAAATGGGTTTATTACGGGTATTTTGGTCTTTTAATATTTTCGTATTTTTTATTAACTTTTTACTTTTTGCTTTTGATTTCATAGTCTCTGACATCTTCTTCTTCAACTCATTACCACAAACACCTACAGCAATCAACACCCACTACCAACCACCACCACTTCGTACTCTCTTTCGACTCATCCCCAATTCGTTCACCGCCTTCTTCGATTTACCTACTCCATCGCCTGATTTCGAGATCGCCGGATCTGAATCCGATGATTTCAAGATCGTTGGATTTGAATTCGATGATTTCGAGAGATCGCTGGATCTAAATCTGATGATTTCTTCGAAGAAGAAGAAGAAGGAGAAAACGATAATGCAGACGCATCCATCGAAACGTGGTGTTTGTACGCAACGGTGACATAGATGGTTCTTCTACTTATCGACTTAGATCTAGAATTTGTCTCCATCGAACGCATCCAGATCTCCACCAGCGCCACCGCCATCTTTGCCGTCTTCGGCGTTGGTTTCTAGAACGTCAATCAATGGAGCTAGATCCGAGGACGTTAAAGGTGAGAGGAGAGCTTCATCGGCAGGATCTAGCCGTTTAAGAAGAGTTCGTCGGTGGTTCTCATGGATCCGGCCGCAGCTGGCCCACCGGTGGCTTTTTGCCTCACCGTGAACTCGAGAGCTAGTAGGAGCACTGTAGAAGAATCCTTCGGCAAAGGAATACGGTTGTCCAGCGCTAGAGCTGGAAGAATCACTGGCGTATGGAGTAGAGATGGCGGTGTGGATGTGGAGGTCGTCGTCTTCCATGATTCTTCTTCTTCTCCTACTACGGTGGAAAAGCTATGGTGGAATTGGAAGGAAGGAGGAGTTAAAAACAAAATTACATTACCCTTATTTTACCTTAATAATAAACTTATTTTACATCAAAGTACAATTCATTGTAATTTTGTCTTTATCTTCCATTTATAGTTTATATATTTAGGTAATGTTAGTCCTTGCGAGCAAAATACACCGGGCTCTTTCCTATAGCCTAACAAATCCAAGAAAAAATCAATGAACTTTGTCTTTTATCAATCCAATAATAAAGAAGAAAACACTAAAATATAGTTCATATTTTCAATAAGATATTATATTTTTAAAAATATTTTTTTCAGAAATATTTTTGTGCAAGTTGTCCTTTATATAGTTAACTAAACCAAAAATCATAATTAGTTAAGTAAATTATGTTATAGGATAGTGCATAATTTATTAAAAGATAGAGATACAATTAAAAGATAAATATATTAGAGATAGATTATAGTTAATATATCTTATACCTATCTACTTATATCTCATCCCTATTTAAAAGGTTTATGATAAATGAGAATAACAATTTCATTTTCTCTATTTCATTGTTCCTCTATTCTTTTTTCCTTTAATACGTTATCAGAACGTAAGCTTAATCTTTATTGTTCATAGCCACTAAACGATTGTTTTGTTTGTCACCCGAAACTATTGAGTGGGTTGTTTTTCGATACTTCAATCCAAGTAAGTTTTTGCATATCTTTTTCTTTATATGTTACTATATTAACATCATGTTGAAAGTTAAAAATAGTTTATGATTTAATCTATAGAATGTCTTTGTTAATATCTTTATTGTTGATATCAATCAAATTAAATTATAAATAGATAACGTTTGTAGTTTTTTTTTATTAAATTAATATATTTGATAGAAAAGTATATTGACGTAAAAAGATAATAGCACTATTTTAAATTTTGTTTTACAAATTCTAATTATTTACTCATATTTTTATTTACAAAACGCATAACACGTTAGCATCGTACTTCCGATGATCATTTATATTTGTAATATAAATTTTTTGACATGATTTAATATTCTTAAGTTACCTCGTGTATTACACGGATTTAAACCTAGTTAGGACTTAGGGTTATAATTGAAAAAAAAAACCAGAAAAGACTTCTCATAAGCTACTCCAACCAATTTATTTATATGTATTCAAACTTCTTTATAAAAAAAGTAAGCTTACTTATTTTTGCCAAACAATGCCTAAAATATCTGTTTAACTACATAAGTATAGTTTTATCACACTAAATTTCGATTACTTTTTTGGTGGTTTTAGTTAAATTAAATCTATAGATACTTTTTTGGTGGTTTTAGTTAAATTAAATCTATAGATAATAAATAAGTAACCGGGCTGCCACGTGTAATTGTCTGGTGAGTTGATTTCAGATTTTCCCGCCTAAACATGTATCTAGATGCATTTTACACTTTCAGTTCATTTAGACTTATCTGATTGACTCTTGTCATTTTATTCCTCCAAAACTTCAAAATTACTTCTATATCCCTTAAAACTTTTAAATTACCTTTATGTTCTTTCAAACTTTTAAAACTCTCATGTATGTCCAAATACTTATTTCAATGTTTATTAAATCATTTAAACATCAATAATCATTATTAACAAATTTAATTATTTATAAAATTACTATATTACCCTTATATATCTAACCTTATTTTATTTTATTTTTAAATATTGGGTTAATTTCATATATGCCCTTATTAAGATTGAAAATATCATATTTACCCAACCTAATCTACAAATATCATATATACCCTTCTTAACCTATCATNATCATATTTACCCAAATAATTTTTTTTAATTATTTTAAATTGGATTTAATAATGAAATATAAATAAATGACTATTATACCCCTTAAATCCCTTATAAGTATATAAAAGATAAAAAGAGAACTTAAAGTCTATAAAAAAACCTAAAATCATCTCTCTCACTCCCAAGGTTCACTGTCATCTCCTTTCCCCATTTCATCTCTACCACCATTTTTACCCATTTCATCTCTAAACCCACGGCCACCATCTTCCCCATTTCATCCCACCACAATCTTCCACATTTCATCTCTAAACCCAAGAGCCTGCATCTTCTCCATTTCATTTCTAAAACCACTATAACATCTTTCCCCATTTCATCCCACCACCATCTTCCTCATTTCATCTATAAAACCTAAGAACCACCATCTTCCCCAATTCATATATAAACCCACGATATCATCTTCCCCAATTCATCTTTAGGGTTGGTAATTAATTGTGAGAGATTATATGAAGAACAAAAGCAGACAGTGAAAATCAACTATTATGGAAGAAAAATCAAACTAACAAAATCAAACCTACAACTATGTGTTTGTGAGATTCGCAAGACCAGGTTTGCAAAAACCCTAGATGAGATTCGTAGGTTCAGATTTGAAGAAGCATTAGACGAAATTTTCAAGGATCGAAACAGATTCGAAGAAACCCTAGATCGTATTTGCACATGACCAGATTTTGAAACCGATGGGCTCTAATCGATGGTCAACAAAAGTGTGTATTTGTAGTGTTTTTTAAAATTTTAATTTCTTTTTAACTTATATAAGGAGGGTACAATAGTCATTTAGTTATTTTTTAGTATTAAATTTGATTTAAAATAATTAAAAATTATTATTTCGGTAAATATGATATTTTGATAGATTAAGAAGGGTATATATGATATTTATAGATTAGGTTGGGTAAATATGATATTTTTAATCTTAACAAGGGCATATATGAAATTAACCCTTAAATATTCATCTCAATCATTATAATAAATATCAATCATTAATTAAGAATCTTGAAAATAAATATGAGGAAAATCAAGTTGTTCGGCTTGGGGATTCAAGAATCGGAAGTTCAAGCATGGGCGAGAGGTGCCGGTTGTGAAGGGGGAAAGCTTTTGTTCTTATATCTTGGTCTTCCAGTAGGTGCAAAGGCGAGTAGATTGAATACGTGGAAGCCGGTTGTTGAGAAAGTGAGAGCAAAGCTAGCATCATGGAAAGCGAAGATCATCTCCTCCGATGGTAGACTTACACTTGTCAAATCGGTTTTAGGTAGTA
>LUCG01051083.1:0-13575 GCA_001633085.1 Carthamus tinctorius | reverse complement strand
CGGCATCTCTCACTCTCTGGTTCCTCTCGTTGATCCGGCAGGTCGGACCAATTGTTAGGAACTAAAAAATAAGAATGGTAGGAGAAGGGTATTTTATTGATAAAGGATGAATTGAGCCACAGCTCTACAGGAAGAAGAAAAAGATAACCAGAGTATAGAACTCCTCCAGAGAGAAAACTCTCCTAACAGACAAATACGTAACAAAATAACCGAATGCCCTCCTCCCCTTCACTCTCCCTTCTTAACTGCTTTCTCTCTCCTCGCGTACACCTTCCAGACAATGGGCCTCGTATAATTGTGTGTAAGAATGGGCTTTTGGGCCTCCGCATCAAAATTCCCAACATTGATCTATATTAAATGTCGACCTTTTTTTTTTTATCTTGACAGCCTAGATAGCCACTTGCACCACTTGACGATAGTGTTTGAAACTTGAAAGCAACAAAATGTATTTTAGAATTTTTAGTACATATTATAAATGCCAAATAGATCAAATTGTTTGTATTTTAAATAAAACAAAATTAACATGTTACATTACACTTATAACTAACAATTTGACTGAAAAGGTAGCATAGCTACAACGGTACAATTGATGTCATTTTTTTAGTAAGGTTGAACATGTTATACGGGGCTTTAGTTTGGTATCATTTTGATCGATTCCTGTCTAAATTTTGTAAGAAGGCTTTTTTCTATTACATATTATTATTATTTGTTCGGTCTGAGGTTTAACTTATAATTCTTTTTTGAGGCAACTTTTAGCCTATAAAAAACACGTAAGACTGCCTTAGAATGTCATGTCAGCATGCTGACACCTAGGTGTTGCTGAGTTACACAAGTCACTTGTCGTAATGAGTAGATCAAGCTGAGGGGAAGCCTTGCTATTTTGCTGCTGTTATGATGATTCTGTAACATCTATGTTTAACACATATTTCAAGTGCCGTGGAGTCGTGGACTCATAATGCCCATAGCAAAGCTTTGCCACCCTAGTGAATACCTTTATATTGCACTTAAAAATACCAAAGAAAAATAATCCTACTTGCTCTATATTGCACTTAAGAACACCTTTATATTGCACTTAACACATATGAGGATGCTTTGTTATTGATGCTTGAGATTGCTACTTGCTTAAATAGTTTAGCGAAAATGAAGGCTTCCATATGTATATAGGCACCACTCCCTACAAGGATTTTGGAGAAATAATTGAGAAACCAGATTATTCCAGGTACTTCCATTATGTTATGAGGAACTTTATCATTTCTAACTTCTACTTACTTATGTACTCCTCTAGAGCATATTGTCACCCTGTGCTTTTTTTTGCATGGATGTGGTATATTTTCTCCCATCTAATTGGGGATGCCCTCATTGCCATATATAATTTTTGATTGCCAAGTTGATTTGTTGTTCGGAAATCAATTCATTTTATTAAGCACTAACGTATGTAAGGTTGCCTTGCTTGGGGGTCTGACATGATGCTGTAAGCCAACTTTTTGACAACTCACATGGTAAAAAAGCTTGTTGTGCAAGCTTGATGATGGTGTTGCATGCCCAGACTTGTTTGACTCATCGGAAGGTGGTCATGGTGGATGTCAAAGTAGTGCCTTCAATGATTTGAGCAGGATTGCAATGGAATAGGTGACATGATCGATAGGAAGGTGGGGGTGAATGATGTGAATAAAGCTTTCGAATAATAGGAGTTAGAATGGTAGGCAAATATTTGTTGAGACCAAACATGAAGAAGGTTTATGGTGGAGGCCAAGTTGGATTCCATATTGTGCAAGCGTGTTGTAGCTGGTGGAAGTGTTCTTTCAACTATCGTGCGATATAATCTAAGGATGATTGATGTGCCTAAATATGAGGAATGTGATGGTTCACGACATGCAAGCGATAATGACAATTTCATTTGGTATATCAAGTGTCACCGTTAAGAGCTAAACTTGGAAGATCCGTAAAACCACACTTGGGACCCTTTCTCTCACCTATATTGCCTCTGTGATCGTGAAAAAGCATTCTTAGATTTAAAGGGGCATCCTGGCTATAAACATATGGGGTACTTGCAATATTGATCAATTAAAGGAATTGTAGCATGTAATGCCACCTAAGAAACCAAAAAAGGATGCCGATTGAAGCACAAATAATCTTTTTTGGAACTATGTACTCGGCTATAACTTAGTAGATTGAGAGGAAGCCTTGTAAGGGCAAATGTTTTAAGGGAGAACACGAGAACTTTGAATAAACGTCAATTAGTTTCGGAACCTCATGCTTTAAATCTGCAATATGGATGAAGATGATTGGGTCACTTTTGAGGGTAAGCTTATCCACAGGCTGCCCAAGAGTTCCAATACTGTCTTGTTCTAGATCTAGCTGTTCCTTGGTAGTTGTTGGCAAAATATCTTAGCACGGATACAACCAAGATATCCAAGTTTAAAATTTACAGTGGCGTCTTTTTCAATGTCAGGGGATACAAGAGGGATCCGAAGCCTTGAGCTAGTTTCTTATTACGAAGTACTGATATTTCAAGTACACATTTATGCATGATGACGTTTGAGTTAAATGACAAAGTCCACGGAACAAACTTCACTTTGTGACCATTGGGTAAAAAACATTCAAAGAAGTTGATTTGTCACAATACGCATTCAGGGTTGGAAGGAGGTGAAAATATGGTGGCATTCATTGATCTAATTAACATATAAATACGTACATGAACGGAGGCTTGTTCGTGTTTGTTCGTTTAACTTAACCGAACGTACGAACGAGCACAAATGTAATTTTTTGTGTTCATGTTCATTCATTAAGAAATTGTGTTCGTTTATGCACGTTCATTAAGAGTTAAATAACGTAAATGAACGAACCCAAATGAACAAAAAAAACACATCATTTCATTCGTAAAAAAATAACATAATAAGATGAAAACCGGGTTAGCTTAGGAGGTATAAAAAACAGCTCCACATTTGGTGAAGGAATGCTTGAGGAAGTACACTTAATTCAATAATCGGGATAGGCTTAGCTGGGCCCATATGACTCAAAAGAAGGCATGCGTGATGACATGCCCAATAGAGTTGACAACATAATAGGATATCACTTGGAATCCGAAATCCCCTATGCTCACTATGGAGCTCTAGAGAAGTCTCGTGTCTGCCTTGTATATTGTATTATTCAAGAACTCTTTCAACATTCTATACGCCTACCTCCTTAGGACTAAAATGTTCTCTTGAGGGAGTGACTCTTTTGTAAAAGGGTTGAGATCCTCATTTATACTCAATCCAAGAAGTGATCAACTGAGGGTTGAGCATTTACTATCTTGTGTCCTTCCATAGCTTAACTCACATCCTTTTCTAGGCTTTCTAAGCTCAATCATGACATTATGAATGTAAAGGCCCACAAATTGGGTAGCAAAAATATGGTCCATGATAGAAGGCTATATATAACTTCATTAATCCCCATTGTTCATAATCTATATCTTCAAGGTTTCATTTTAAGTTAAAGAGCTCCTCAATATTTTCTTTTTTAGGTTTATAAGTTTATACAAGATTTTACCTCTATGTGAGATACATTTTTGACATTGTAAAGATTAATGAAACTTACTTTGCATGGGTGCACTTAGTCATGGATTGCTTTTTGTTATTCTTTGATGTATATGTATAGGGAATATGCTTTTCCTTTTCTCTAGCATGCTTTTTTGGGGCCAGTAAGCTTTTACTGAATTAACTTGAATGCCATGGAACTTACTCAAACTATAAAAGTATAAATAACATAATCATTGTAAATTAGCAGCTACCGCACATTGACAATGTTTTACATTATTAATAACTAGAGGATGAGAGGCCAACTAATAGAAGCATCTAATGGATTATATTTAAGACTCAGTTTACACTAGTTTTAGTCAGTGTGGTTAACTTCTTACATGATGAACATAATTACCTTTCTGCCTTATGATCTCACATCTGACTTGAAATTGTTCTTTTAATTGGGCAGCCGAATCACAAAGAGGATGAGGAGAATGAAATTATTGAGATGAGTACCATGAGCGCTGTAATATTCGTCATTACAGCGTCGACCTTTTTGGTGTTGCTCTACCTCTTTATGTCATCTTGGTTTATCTGGGTGCTGATTGTATTTTTCTGCATTGGGGCCATCGAGGTATCCTAACTTTTGTTAATTTTACATATAATATAATATTGTATAATTCTACCAATACCTACTTGTGATTGTCTTTATTGAAGATTTCATATCTTTATGTTTCATGTTGCACTGCCCTTATCTCTAGCAATGCCATAGCCAATTTACTGGTATTCTAGTTGCTAAAAGTTATTGTGTCAGATATTGTCATTGTTATTTTGTGAGACAGGGCCATTTATTTTGTGCGAGTTAAAGTTAGAGGATAGTTTCCGTCATGGTTCAACCTGTATCTTTACCTTGGAAATAATGTTGCTTGCACTAAACATGCAAGGGTTATATAGCAATACATAAATGTGTAGGCTATTGCAATGTAGTTTGCTTGTTCTAGGGACATGTGTAGGCTGACTAATTGTTTACCTGCAATGCAGTCTCGGTACACATAAAAGGTCTAGTTTTAGACGAGACAACACATAGGGTGGCAATAAAGACAAAATAATACAGTCTTTAGATGTCACAACACCTTAGCTATTTCTGGTGTGGCAATTAAGACAAATTTTCTCTTCTTTTCATTGTTTTGGTCATGAGTATNAGAGAGAGAGAGAGAGAGAGAGAGAGAGAGAAGATGGGCCATGCTTTTGTATATTTAACTAACTGCACATTAGCACCTATTTATATACAAGGCTTAATAGGTCTAACAATCAACAACTGATTACGAACAATTAATGTAACCGACTCTACAATCATGTAAGCTGTCATATAATCATTTTATTGAATTATGAGATATGTTTTCTTTTGCATTTTTTGCTTCTATGTAAAGATATGCAAGCATTTGCATGTCTTCTGTCTACTTATTTCGTATTGTGTTTATCATCAGGGGATGCATACTTGTTTAGTGTCACTGATCAAAAGGTAATCTGAAACTGAGTTTATTGCGGGTGCTTAATGGTCAAACGCTAACTGTGTTTCTTACATGTTTCTTTTTATCGTTCTCTTCTTTTTTCTTCACAGCAAATGTAGAAGCTGTGGTCAAAAGACAATAAAGGTGCCACTTTTTGGGACAACTACTGTGATGTCTCTATTGGTGCTTCTATTTTGTGTGGCATTTGCAACTTTCTGGGTATGGACTCGTAAGGAATCATATGCTTGGGTTGGTCAAGACATTCTAGTAAGCTATTTCCACAACATTCTACATTGATTTTGTGTTTTCATGTATACATATTGGTGGTAATTGTGCCACTAACTTCCTAGTAATCTTGTTGCATTGTGCGCATTTGGTTTGGTTAACTACGATCCTGCTCATAACTTTTTACATGGTTAAAAGAACTCATTTTGGTCCATAATTGTTCTGTTGCTTATAGAGTTCATCATTTGATGATTGTTATTGATGATTTAATGAGGACTTGGTCTATTTTTTGCATTTAGAATGTATTCACTGAAGATGATCATTAGTATGTTGACTTTCTGTCTAGTTTAACTTTTGATTGGACACTGATATTGGGATTAGAAGTATTGATTGTCTGCAACAATATATAGGAGTTTGGTCCGATAAATGGATTTTGCATTGTTATGGATGGAAAACAGTGATTTAAGTAGGTAATCTAGGTTTTGTATACATTGTGAACTTAGATATCTGTGAGGAAACTTTGCATGTTGGAATATATATATCAGAATACATTGAGGATAGCTACATATTGTTATAGAAATATTTATCCTTGAATTGGGGTTCTCAATGGACAATTGATGTTGAATATCTTCTTGAGTATTTTTCTATGTGACTGATACCAAAATTACTTTCTTGCATTTCTCCTTATGGAAGGAGAGATGTTACTAATTTTGGCCATGATGGGACCTGTAATAGAAGATATGACGTCTAGACATATGTTTTTTGTATAAGAATTTTTAAACCTATAAGCATGCAATCTTTGTCAAGCACCTCAATGGCCTACCGAGGAGCTTCATTTATTTTTGCCGAGTTATAACTTGCTTCTGATCCTGTGAGTCTGTGACACTTTTGAGCACCAGGTATTTTGCCCACCACTTCAATTTTGCACATTCTACTTTGGTTCTCAACCGTCAGATATAATAAATGTTATTGTTGTGAAGTCTTAATTATCCAATTGGTTGAATCATTTGGGTGTTCACTTATCTGTCTCCCATCACTAAATATTTAGTATTTAGCCTGAAGAAGAATTTACCTTGAAGTAACCCTTTTGCAAGTACCCACCCTTTTCTGTATGTTATTTGCTGATACGTTGATGTTGAGTCTCCCCTCTTCTTGGGTCATACCCAATACTCGTTGAAGTATTTTTCACACTTCGATTAATCGTATATTGTATATCACCATTGATGTTGCTTTTTATCACTAATCCTTATGCATGCAGCTACTTTTCAGTGCTTTCATGTAAGTTTTTTTTGGCTCTTGAAAGTATCAATTGTCTTTCAACAGGGTATCTTTTTAATAATAGCAGTGTTGCAGTTAGCACAAATCCCCAATATCAAGGTACAACTATTTGTTATTACAGTAATAAGTCAAATGTCATTCCTTGACTAAGGTTTTACTCATGGTGTTGCCATTATATTCCAGGTTGCTACGGTGCTTCTTTGTTGTGCATTTATGTATGATATCTTCTGGGTTTTCATATCACCTATTTTCTTCCACGACAGCGTTATGATTTCAGTAAGTGATAGTTGATACGGATTACTCTTTGTTTTCTGGGTACCCCTTCCACATTTTCAACATTCAAACTCAATGAATGTATTACTCCTGGACAACCCTCCAACTTTGTTAACAAGGAGGATCCGTGGTTCTCTCACATAAATTGTGAAAATTGATGTTGCCATTGACTGGCCAATTTGGCACACCGATTGTTGGAAGCATGTATTTTAGCTTTTCATCTGTATCTTTGCCCTGTCATCTAGAATTTCTTCCCATATAGTTTTGAACTTGTCCAACTGACAATGAGAGCGAATAAGTCTTTTCCTTCTACTTTGCTTCTCTCCATCTGAATGAATTTATTATTGCAGTGCATATGTTGCAAACATTTCATTTATATGCATGGTTAGTCGTGATCAGGAGTATTCATGTTCTACTTTTTTGCAGGTTGCTAAAGGTGATAGCAGCAGTGGAGAATCAATTCCTATGGTTCTGAGGTTCCCAAGACTGTTTGATCCTTGGGGTGGATATGGAGTGCTGGGTTTTGGGGATATTCTTTTCCCAGGCCTGCTTCTCGCATTTACTGCTCGGTATGTATTCTAGAGCCCGATCTTAAATTATCGAGGTTGATGTTAACACCAGTGCTGCATTTTGCATACCAGCAATATAATTCACGCACCTACGTTTTCTATTGGCAATGAAGTAATTTGGTACATGCAAGGCATATCATGATTTATATAAAATCTCACATGGTGATATAAGGTAACAGTTGATTGGACCAAAATCATAGGTTCTAGAGAGGCCAGTGGCCCACTCTCAGTTCTGGTTGGCCTTTCATATGTTGAGCAAGGACTTTTCCTTTTTTGTGGGGTTCACTTTGTGGGTCACCTTCATTGTGTTTCGCTAAAATATTTTCATCTATGTTGTAGTGAATTAAGCGGACAAATATGGAAGCTGATAACTAAGAAATCTTCTAGAGCAGTATGTTATAATTATGGTCCATCTTTAGAGTGAGTCCCAGGATTTGCTTCTCTCACAGGTTCTGTTACGAATTATGACCCAAGGCCCAATAAGTAAAAGAGAATTTAGTGATTGGGCCCAATTATATCTTGTTTTCTTTTACGTATTTGTCTAATAAATAGGAATATTGCGTTGGGATAGGGATAGTCAGTTTTTGGGAATTGATCAGTCGTTTAGGGCTCTGAGCGATTGCTTGGAGAGAGGGATTCCTCCCTGGTTTGTTATCCTTCTTTCACTCTTGCGTATCTTGTAATTCCTTCCTTATTTCCATTTCAATGAAATCTTAGATTCCAGTAAGTGATTTTACTAGTAATTCCTTCTATCATCATTCGATTCTGTATCATTGATCCGACCTGCCGTCGATCGCCGGATTTCACGATGCCTGCGACCACCCGTTCGGAACAAAGCCGTCTGGATGCTCACGAGGCACAAATTCACCAACTCCAATCTGATGTGACTGAGATCAAGGCCGCCATCAAATCGATTCAATCAGATCAAGGAGAGCAAGCAGAATTCCGCAAATTCATCATGAACTGGGTTAAACACCAGGAGAAGAGGGTGGTGGATGAAGATGCAGAGGGATCACATCTATTGGAGAAGGAAGGTGATTCAGGTGTGTTTTCGCATCTTAAACCCAACTCGTCCTTGGTCCAGGAGACCAATCGACCCTCTGATGATCTTCTCCCTTGGGCGACTAAGAAGATCAAATTACCAGAGTTCTCTGGGTTTGATCCATAGGGGTGGATTAGAAGGCAGAGCTCTATTTTGAGATCCATGGGGTTGCTCCCCATTATCGCCTTCGCTTAGCTCAAATTAGTATGGTGGGAGTGGCTCAAAACTGGTTTGCAATTGTCAGGGACCTCTATTCTCCTCTGTCATGGGCTCAATTCACTAAAGAGTTACTCCAGCGATATAGTGGGTTAGAGATCCAAAACCCCTATGAACAATTGGCTACTATTCAACAAGTCAGTTCCATTTATGACTATATCGATGATTTCGAGTATCTCGTATCGTTGGTCCCTCGGTTACCCGAATCCCAAGCCTTGGGTTATTTTATCGCCGGGTTGCGTGATGATGTCAAACGGTGGGTACGTCTCCATCGACCGAAATCCCGTCTGGACGCCATGTATTTGGCCAAGGATGTTGAGGAAATGTTCCATCCTCAATCAGCGTATCTCAATCTCGGTTTCGCTATCAAGGAGGGGGAAGTGGTAGATCGGGTTTTATCGCTGATGTTCGGCCTATCTCGATGGGTCGTTCCGAGTTTATCGACCCTCCAGGCTCGATTTCTGTCGACAAAAGTCCATCGCCTCGTTTGGAGCCCAGTCGCTCGCCGTCTATGTCTCGATCTCCTTCGCTCGTATCTGTCGATTCATCGTCGGTGGGAAGTCGCAATCGAGGTATTCGTTCATTGACTCGTACTGAATGGGAGGAGCGACGCAAAAAGGGTTTATGCTTTCGATGCGGTCAGACCTTTGGACCCACTCATAAATGTCCAGAAGGTACAATGCGAATCCTATTGTTGGCTGATGATGAACACCTCGATGCGAAAGGAGAAGTTCGATCATTGGATGCTTCGGATGAGGCTGAGTCGCCCAAGATTCGAGTTCTTGGTACAAGTCTTGAGGACAAGACTTTAATTGCAGGAGGGAGTATTGTTACAAATTATGACCCAAGGCCCAATAAGTAAAAGAGAATTTAGTGATTGGGCCCAATTATATCTTGTTTTCTTTTACGTATTTGTCTAATAAATAGGGATATTGCGTTGGGATAGGGATAGTCAGTTTTTGGGAATTGATCAGTTGTTTAGGGCTCTGAGCGATTGCTTGGAGAGAGGGATTCCTCCCTGGTTTGTTATCCTTCTTTCACTCTTGCGTATCTTGTAATTCCTTCCTTATTTCCATTTCAATGAAATCTTAGATTCCAGTAAGTGATTTTACTAGTAATTCCTTCTATCATCATTCGATTCTGTATCAGGTTCAATGTGGGTCTGTGCTTCGACAAAGGAAACTTATTTAGGCCCCAAAACACTGAAGTGGTGTCCATGGTTGCTCACACAAGTGAGTTGGACTTCAGCTCTTATCAAAGTAGTTTTTGGAAGGAAAAACTATATTTATACATAAGAGAATCAATAAGGGTGGCCTTGAATGCTACAATAAGGTTGGCCCATCTTGTCCCCCCATAGGTCATGAGGTTGAATCAAGAAGAAATTTCAGATTGACAATAGCTGCATGTCTTCTTCCAAATTGATAGAAACATAAATCATCAAGCCTATAGTTACCTGTCCACTTGTCCCAAATTGACCAAGTGAAAGTACAACTGTTGAGGCTGAGACTAAAAACTGCACTTAGAATCTCCTCCAAACTAATAAAAAGAATAGGGTGACCAAATTTGGAGACTGTCTGTAGTTTGATGAGACATTTGTGTAGTATATTTGAACATTAGGTCGTCAAGTGTAATGCTATTTGAGTTGCAAGGGTACCATGGGATTATGGTCCTCTGTAGTGAGTGGCGGATCCTGGATTTCTGGTGATGTGGGGTGGGAACAATAAGCTTGGGTTAAAAAAGTTATTTAGGATAGTTTTTTTTTGGGTTTTGACTGAGGATGTTGTCCCCACTTCTTGGTGTCATCTGTACCAAGGGAATTAGGACGTACAAGAATGTGGCAATACCAACATTAATGAAATATCGTGGACACCTCATTTGCATCAAAAGGTCACATGTCAAACAAAATTATGGACGAGTCTGGTCTTCTTCTGCAACTTGTACAATAGCCGTGCACCAAATAAACCCAGTACATATTTATGTACTTGGTTTAAAAAAGCGGTGCATCAGGCACTCCTGATGCATGATGCGCTCGATGCGAAGGTTAGGACGCATCAGGTAGTCTGATGCACTGGGGGGTCCTAGATGCGACGTGATGCAGCCTGATGTGGTCTGATGCGGCCCGATACGTGATGCGGTACGATGCAGTCCTGATGTGTTTTTTTGGGTTTTTAGTTGGGTTTTTTGGGGCTTTTCTTTGTTGGGCTTTTACATTAATTGCTGGAATGGGATGGGCTTCTTATTACTTCAATTGATGGGCTTCTTATTACTTTAATTGACCTAATAAAGTTCACACCTTTTTCCATCCAAGAACACTCTCCTGCTTTGACGTTGCTGCTACTGCTTTCTTTCAAGAGACGTTGCTGCTACTTTTTGAACTATTGTGTGTTTTGTTATTCCGATTCTCGAACTTTTTAAGATTCTAATGCCACTTTTTGAACTACTTTATGTTATCGGTGAAGTATTTTTGATAGGTAAGTATTTTTAAGGTATTAATTGATATGTAGAATTAATTTATAAGTATTTTTTTTGAATACCGGAGGCATCACGTGCGTGATGCAAGCGCATTCGCATCACACATCGGCTTCTGGGACCCTTACATCCTTGGACCGCATCACACTTTTTAAACCAAGTTTATGTATATTCTTTGTATCCATATGTTAGATTTACCAAGAACCATCCAAAGTAATGGAGGGAAGTAGGAGTGGTAATTATTAGGGTGCGGATGGTATTAAGCTTAGGGACTGGAGCAAAAGTCTCGTGGACGACCACCTAAGTCTCCTAACACCTCATGAGTCCTCCAGGTTTGATCCACAATCAAGAAATAAAGAAATTTAGGTTTATTCAAAGGAAAAGAAAGCAACCTCAAGAGGGGCCCGAGACCGGGACACATCCCATGACACCACATGATTCATAATTGAGCACGATGACTGTTGAACATAGCACAAGAAGAGAAAACGAGCCATAGGATGGTGAGACGTTAAGGAATGACGATCTTGAAATACCCATTGCATTAGGAAAAGGTAGTCGAACTTGCACTCAAGACCCACTTAAAGATTTTACTCCGTATGGAAATCTTTCGTAGACCGAAAAAATCGAAGTTAGACAATGTAATTGGATAACACATTCATCCCCTATGAAATGATTGACGTCCAAACAAACTCAGTTGGATCAAAGGCACTTTCTCATTCTCTACAGACAGAGATCTAGTTTTCCTTTCCAAAGACTACATTGTCGGTCAATGAATCAAAGCATCCACATATTGCCCCTCTATCCCTTTCTGTATACCAGAAAGATTGAGGTTCTCCGTCATACCTCAGGAAAGTGCACATATATCATGTTGGAAAGAGACATGAAGCAGAACATCAGTACATGGCCTACTAGTTCTATATTTTCGATCAAACTGCAAAGGGTATGATTTTGTTTTGCATATTAAATGCCAATTTGTTTTTTATAGTCCACTGAAACTATGTTAGCTGTGGTAATGCCCATGACTCTTTCAGTTGTTGATGCTAACCAAACCTAACCAAATCTGACCTAGATTTACACAGACCTGATCTCTGGCAACAGGGTAGAGCGGTTGTTTCCATGAAGACTCCTGGCTTGTTCTTTCGGAGGTTGATGCTATGGCCAGAAATCACTTTTTAGTTGATCTGGTATTCTTTGATGGAATCATAGATCTTGTTGTTATTTAGATCCTTACAGCAAAAGACCAGTGATTTGGAGTTCATAGTTGTTGGTTTTGATTAGTTTGTTTTAGGGTGCATTTCTTCGTATAATTCTATCAATGGTTGGGAGTTCATTAATTGGTTTCTATATGCAAGTGAAACACTACATTCATTTCTATCCATCTCACTAGTCTTACTAGCTACTTTTCTGTTTCAGGTATGACAAAGCTAAAAAGAAGACTTGGAATGATGGATATTATCTATGGATGGCAATTGGCTATGCATGTGGTGAGTATTCTTTATACGTTTTTGATGAACTTCCATAAACATGCTCACACACGTGCGCGCGCATTGACTAGGAGGTCATAGTTGTCAGTTGCACCTTGGTGGTCACAGGTTAACATAGCAGGAACATCATCTCTTCTTTTAGTAATCTCTCTATACTTCAAACTCTTCCCACATGTGCTATATATGTGTGTTTATACACACATATACGTACGAATATATTGTATATAGATATACATAGAGTCGAATCACATGTTATTTTACACTAACGTCACATACCAAATCACATGTGATTCATGCGACTTTGCCCCAACCTAAAGATATGGCCAAAGTTGTCTGGACAATTTTTATTGACCGTTAATGTAGAATCATATGTGATTTTGCACTTGATTTAGCCGTTTTCGTATTCTCTTAAATAGTTAAGATTCTCGTTTGATCCTCCATCTAGACACATATGTCTGTATGTGAACGCACAATATATAGCCATGCATTTAGTTTAAATGATTACGTGTAAAATCAACACTTTAGTTGATAAAACCTTGAGTAAATTACAGATTTGGTCCCTATGGTTTTTACTTTTTTATGACTAAAGTCCCTAAACTCAAAAAATTATGACTAAGGTCCCGGTGGTTTTCATTTTTGCATTACTAAGGTCCCTCAACCTAACTCCCTTAACAATAACCCTGTTAATTCAGGGGTATTAAAGTCTATTTACCTAATCTCATATTTTAATATTAAATTGTTTTTCTTTTTTTTCTTTTCCTCCACAAGTACCAACAGGTATCTGTCTTTTCTCTCTTCATGTCATCATCATCATTATCACCAACCCCATATTGTTATACCCACCAACCCCATATTGTTATACCCACCAACCCCANATATATATATATAGAGGAAAGTTCAAATGTGAACCACTTTTTGGTTGTGAACTTGAGGACAGCAGAGGGTGCGACACGTGGCGAAGACTAGTCAATAAAGGAGGCTTTGAGTGTGGTCCCCCCCTTTAATTCA
>LUCG01051080.1:0-14281 GCA_001633085.1 Carthamus tinctorius | reverse complement strand
ACCCATGAATCGCGCCTAGTCATCCGCCGTGGATCTAACGTGGCGCCTAGTCATCCGCCACGTGTCGCGCTTTCGGCTGTCCTCACGTTTTCTTAAAAAGTTATGTTTCTCGCATGAACCTTTCTCTCTCTATATATATATATTGTTCCAGATTAATTTTTAGACAAAGAATGTGGTTGACGTACGTAATTTGTTTTCTACTTTGTTTTTGTTAATTTAATATCCACTTTGCGTGCTTCAATCCAAGTGCCCAGCTAACTTTATGGCATCATCAACCCATCTATATATATACTTGCACTTTTAGTCACAACCTTTCTTCATCCACAACCTTCTTCATATACACTCCATAATTACTTTTCAACTCAGAGAGATCCATGGAGACCAAAATGGCCACCTTCTGCACAGTCGTGGCGTTGCTCGGAGTATTATCAGCGGCCATCGGTTTCGCAGCCGAGGCCACTAGGGTTCAGGTAAGGTAACATGAACGAATTAAAACGATCAACACTAGCATATATATTTTGTTTAACCAAAATTCGACGTGCGTTTTCACTTTCTAACGATGTATTTGTTGCGGGCATGTAGGAATCTGATGTTTATGTCGTAGAAAATACGTGTTACTATCCAAGTAGTCCAGCTTTCGCCTTTGGGATCATAGCAGCGATGTTGACAATCGCTACGCGAGTTTACATAAGTGTTACATTTGGCGGATGTAGTTGTTTTCGAAGTGATCCTAATTCTACCCTAACTTCAAAGATCTTTTACATATTATCATGGTATTTAGACAAAGGACTACTCCATTTTTTTTTTAATTCTCTCTATCAAATGATTAGTTTAATTAATTAACGATAGTAAATAACAAAAATTATTTACTATGGAACATACAGGGTAGCCTCGATTATTGGCGTGGCCATATTGTTGGCAGCCGCGGGACTAAACAACAAAGAAGGCGAAGAGGTTGATGCGTATGGTTATCTGACGTGTTACGTCGTGAAGCCTGGAATCTTTGCAGCCGGAGCTGTATTAGCCCTTTTAAGTGCAATTTTTGGAATTGTTGCATATGTTACGTTAACTTCAACTCCACAAACCGTCACAAATAAATCTATGGTTGCATTTCCGGTGGATGCAGATGTCGATTTAGAGAAAAGTCCTAAAGGTCCGCAATAGGGTTACAAAAATTAATGAAGCTATCGATTCGTTGATTAATGTTTCCATGGAACTGGACGAACACAGTTTTACATTCGTTTTGAATTCCAACCTGTTGTAAACAGTTTTATTGTACGAATCATCGAATCATCATCTAAGACCTTCTGTTTAATCGAGTTCGAAGATCTGATAGTCTATCTTCAACATTATTATTTTGCACCTTTTTCAAAAGAAAGTAACTTTTTTGTATGGTTATTAATGGATCATTTTTCAATGAACAACTTCAAATTTAATCATTGATCGAATGAAAACTTTATTCGAGCAGGAAAATAGGAGATGCACACAAATCACTAAAAGTTGGAGTGGGATACTAATTAAATTGGAGGTTTTGATAGTCTTTTATACAAGTTAGCGGTGGGTTCAAATGTGAACCACTTTTTGGTTGTGAACGTAAGGACAGCCGAAAGCGCGACACGTGGCGGATGACTAGGCGCCACGTCAGGTCCACGGCGGATGACTAGGTGCGATTCATGGGTGGACATTGAATTAGGGGGGGGGGACCACACTTAAAGCCGCTATGTGTCGCGCTCTCGGCTGTCCTCACGTTCACAACCAAAAATTGGTTCACATTTGAACTTTCCTCTAAACCAGTAATGTTTAATAAGAATAGTTGATATAAATAATTATAAGAGACATAACTAGATTAAGGAGCAGTCCCAAAAAACCAAATGGGTTTTTATGTTTAATGATTAAGTTTTTGGATAATTTTTCAAAACAAATAAACCATTGGATTCTTTAAAACATGTTAAAACCTTAAACATTTTAAACCCTTTTAAATAAATCTTTAATAATTAATTTTGTAACTCACAACCTAAATAGCTGGTAACTTTAAAAAAGAAAAAAAAAACTAATTCTAAAGTCTTGTATGCTTCACTGCACCTCCCTCTATCGCCACCACCTACCCGTTGCTAAATCTCGCCGCCGCCACCATACCTCTCGCTGTCACCTCCGCCGCACCTTCGATTATCCCGCTGCCATCGATCGAGCACCACCTGTCACCACCACCCTCAATCGCCACCCTACGAAGAAAGAAAAAAGTAATGCTTCTGATTACATTTTTTTTGTCACTGCAAAATGCTTGCTTATGAGTGTAAGACATCAACACCTAATAACTCAATGATCACAATTCGAACTCTGGACAGATGGGATATTCCACCACCACATTTCCCAGGATCTCAACCAGTAGTATGCGGTATGCCACAATCCTTATGGTTTTATTTTATGCTTGTTTACTCCACTTAGAGGTGCAATAATTAATGGTGGTAAACCTTTTGATAAAACAACGATAGAATGATGGGAAGTCCATGAAAATTATGATATCATGTATAAGTTTTGGTGGTTGTGGCCACCAAACAAGTGCACCCACCTTTATTATATTTGTATATTTGTTTACTCCACTGCCAAGTAAACCCCATATAGCCCAAAACATGAGGCCTAATTTTAAAAAAAAAATGCACACTTCTTTACATTGGCAATTTTTGCATGACTCTTTTTTATTTGTCTCCCTTAAACCATGAAAATGTCTATAATGTTACCAAAACGTTGCTTATGGTTGCTATGAATTATGATTAAGTTGAAAACATCATTCATGAGGCACATGAAAGCATATATATCCCTTTGTTTTAAATGTTGTATTTCATCATCTTATCAAATGCTACATGAATTTGATGATAGTTTTAATTTAGTCACCACAAAAGCCCATCCTCAAAAGTCATAAGACCTTTCTTTAAGAGCCCAAACAAACCAAGCCTTAAAAGGTTGGTTGGTTTATAAAAGCCCAATTAAGCCCGATCTAAATTACTTTTATTATACTTAACTCACTTAACCATAAAAACAAGAGTAAATTACATACTTGATCCTTGTGGTTTATACATAATTTCACTATTGGTCCCTAGTCTAAAACAATTATGGAAATAGTCCCTATGGTTTAAATTATATTGCACTATTGGTCCCTATGGTTTACACTATATTGCACTATTGGTCCTTATGTTTTACAAATTGATTTCATATGGAGTTAGGGTTTGGGGACCAATAGTGCAATCTAATGTAAACCACAGGAACCAAATCCATAACTATTTTAAAGTAGGGACCAATTTCAACCAATCCAATTTCAAATTAAAATATTATTTTCTCTTTCATCCAACTTATAATATTCAACTTCAATCCAATATCAAACTTTTCACACTCCAAACATACAAATAGATTGGCTTAATGGTATAGAAAGTGACTTGTTTAATAAACTTTTAGGGAGGAACTTTATGCAGAAAGCCAGTTTTTTCCAAAAATGTCATTCCCAATTAAAGAACATATTTTTTCCATGAAACAAAAAACTCTACTGACCAAAACTTTCTCGATCCATACAAACAGCTTTATCCATATAGGACTTAACGAAAAACCAACCAAACAACTACCCTATTTATCTACATAGTAAGATTGAGTTATTGTTATTTTAGAAAAAGAAAATGAAAAACATATATTAAGATAATTAGGTTATTTAGAGGGTGTTTGGGATTGCTTTTTGATGTTCAAAAGTGCTTTTGAGCAAAAGTGCTTATTGACTTATAGCGGTAGGAGAATGAGCTTTTAAAAAAGTGTTTGGATTAGCTTATTAACTTTTTGAGAAAGATTTGTAGCAATAAGTCAATAAGTTATGGTGTTTGGCTTAGCTTATCAACTTTTTAAGAAGGGTTTATAGCAATAAGTCAATAAGTCACAAATTGTAACTTCTTGAAAACTCCATTTCATCACTTGTCAAAACGGAGTTTTGAAAGCACTTTTAGATTACACAAACAAGTTTATCAACTTATTGACTTCTTAAAGAAGCCAATAAGTCAATAATCAGTTTTAAAACTCAATCCCAAAACACCCCCTAAGTTTCAAAACATATTGTTTTGTTGAATGGTGAGAAATTGAATGCCAGGGGATGATGATGTGGATGATTCGTGATGCATCTAGAACAAAACCATACACAACACAATTAAATCTGATTTCAATTAAAATCCTCCATTTTTGGACAAGTGAAAAAATATGGGGTTTCTAAGAACAATTTCAACAACGACGGCCATTACGACAACAGCAGCAGCAGCTCTAGCTCTCAATTCCCTTTCCCCTTCTTCATCTTCATCTTCATCCGCCTCTTTTAATTATTATAATTCCACCAAACCCCTTTCCAATCTATCATCGAATCGTTTCGGCCTCATCAAGACCCTCGCCGCCCCTCCTCCTGCTCTTCACATGGACGCCAAACCAGCCCTTAAGGTTAGGGCTTTTTACCTCAATCCATTTTCGTTTCAAAATTTATCATTCAAATCTTGGTTTTTCTTGCTAAAATTTCTGTTTTCTTTGTTTTTTCTTGCAGCAGGATGCGGAATTACCAGAAGTTATGGTACCCATCTAAATCTCCTCTTTTTTTCTGCTAACTATTTGATCGATTTTTGAAGTTTATAGCATGTTTATGCTGATTTGAATGATTAATTTTGATATAATTTTCATACTACCACCAAAGCACTTGGTTTTAGGATAAAACTCAACTCTGTTCTAAGATTTTGGATGCATGTGATTTTTCAGACAGAATTCATGGTGGACATGAGTTGTGAGGGTTGTGTTAAAGCAGTCAAGAATAAGTTGCAAACAGTGGATGGTGGGTGTTTATAAGTAGGGAGACTGTGAATTCATGTTGTTCTTTTTGCTTATAATCCTCTACTTAGCCAAGGTGGGTGATTCTATTCTTTCTATGTTGGTTTAGGAATTAAGAGTGTTGATGTGGATTTAAGCAATCAAGTGGTTAGAATATTCGGGTCTTCTCCGGTGAAGATCATGGCTGAAGCCTTGGAGCAGACTGGCCGGAAAGCACGGCTGATCGGTCAAGGTTCTCCAGGAGGTTGGTTCTTATTTTCACTTATTTTTTTCTGTCTATGCCTTTGTGGATATCAACTGTTCTGTCATATGCCAATAGTAAGTAGCCTCAGCAATGAAATTTGGCAATTCGTTTTGCTAATGATGAACCTTAAACCAAACCAAACTAACGCAAAGATTCAAAAGCGGCTTTTTCCGTGAAGATGGACATAAAGATAATGGACATAAAGATACAAGGGAAAGTACTGCTTTAAGAGGTTTATTTTTGGGTTGTTACTTTATGCCAAATAAGTTTATCAAAAGACAAGATATGAAATCTGATAATGGGGCTAAGAAAGCTTAGTCATCTTTATCAATCATCATCATCTTCCTCTTCTGCAACAACAAAATTGAATGATTCACCTCTAGAGTTATAACCAAATGAATTTGTTGTTAGCCAGAGACAAATTAGCAGCACCTGCACCTACATGCTAACACATACCATATTCCATTTTTGGTTAAGAAATGTTGGTTAAACTTTTCTTGAGTTGTGCGGTTGGAAGACAGAGAAGTGAAGACGATAGATATTATTAGCAAAATGGTCATCTTTAGCTCTTTATTCATGGAACAACTGCTCTGCTCTGCTCTTTGGCTCATACATTTTGTTGCTAAATGCATTGATTTGGGACTGAATTCTCTTACCTTCATTTAGAGGTCTTCATTACTGCTGCTGTTGCTGAATTCAAAGGCCCAGAAATTTTTGGAGTGGTACGTCTGGCTCAGGTGAGTATGGAGTTGGCTAGAATCGAAGCCAATTTCAGTGGGTTGTCACCTGGAAAGCATGCTTGGTCCATAAACGAGTTTGGTGATCTTACTCGAGGTGCCGCAAGTACCGGAAAACTATTTAATCCAATCACGCAGCAGCTATCAGATGAAAAGGTCAGTTTCTTCTCCGTTTTCTGCATATCCTTAACCGTTTAAATTTCAGATGGTTCTAATGAAAAGTACATTATAGTTTTTAATGAAAAGATAATGATAAAATTAAACAGGCAATACATCAAAATGCAACGAATTTTGCCTTGGTTCCTATTTTGTGTAACAAATAAAATTCTTCTTGATGAATGTAACATAGTTTCAAATTTTCCTATTTGACGTCAACATATGACAACGGGATGTCAAGCGGGTATCCATGTCATTTTAAATGATACAAAATATGAACAGGTGAACAGTTAAAATGGGTATAAACTATAAAGTAGGAAAACTATTTGTTGCATTAAATAGGAATGAAACCAAAACCAAATTCTGTTGTTATTGTTAAGACAATACAAATTTCAGGCGCTTGGTGACCTGGGAACACTGGATGTTGATGAGAAAGGGGAGGCCTTCTTCTCGGGTGTGAAAAAGAACCTTACGATTGGTGATCTGATCGGTAGAGCCATAGCAGTGTATGCAAGTGAGGATAGATCCGATACTGGGCTTGCAGCAGCAGTTATAGCTAGGAGTGCTGGAGTTGGTGAGAACTACAAAAAACTTTGCACCTGTGATGGCACCACCATCTGGGAAGCGACCAATGCAGATTACGTTTCCAGTAAAGTTTAACTCCATGTCATTTTGATATATGGAAGAGGAAAACTACTTGCAAGGTAGAGAGTGGATTATCGAAAATGTAACTTTTGTATGTTGATACTTAAAAATACAAACTGGATTGTCTTTTATGAATAAAGGGCCTACATTAAAGGTCTAGTTCAATTTGTCTTTCGCTGCTAGTTGAAATCTCAACGTGTCAAGCCAAAGTGGTGCCTTCCGAACACGCTAAAGAAAACTTGTATTTGGTAACCTCTAAAGTGTCAATATTGATTGTCTAAAGAACAAGCAAAAGGAACAAATACATAAGAAACGAAAAGAAACACACACCTACAACAATGTTCGTTGAATGACACCATAAAGTCATAAAACTAGAGAATATTTGCAGCAGATGGGAGTAGGCGATATCGGCAGAGATCAATTGGTGGATGGTAGCAAACCTTCTTTTTTGGCCATTTCATATATCAATTGGTGGATGGTAGCAAACCTTCTTTTTTGGCCATTTCATATATGGCAACGGACATCAATACCTTAGCATCAGGGGTGATGCGCCAAAGTGTATCGTAGGGAACCACATGCACTTTAATCAGCTCACCATGCTCCCTGAGCCCGGTTTCTTTTCCCTGCAGCTGTTTGATAACATCTGCACTTACACTTCCTCTGTAAAGAAGTAAGCTAAGTTCCTCATCACATCCACCCTACCACCAAAAACAACAAACACGTTATTAAAAACCAAGTGGATGGTTTCGATCATATCAACTCTTGCCAAGATTGCAAACAATTGATTCTAGATTTGGGACTGGTTTACCTACTGCTAACCAGTGCTGATTCAGTCGGCACCACCAGCTACTTTACCAACACACTCAAATGACCCCTAGACCCTACTTTTGGGTTCATTTTGTTGGTTTTACATTCAACAAATAGGTGAGATTTTGTCAAGATTGATCTATTACATTAAAACAACAATGGTATTAGGATTTAGAAAATAAACATCCAATACATTACATGTATAGCAATTTGCCTACATCCATGATCATTGCAAAGATTCTTATGATATAGTTTGTCAATTTGATATTGCATACGAAGAAAGTTGACCAACTTCTAAGAAAAACCCAGACAGACAAGGTTAAAACAAACTGTCGAATCTCAAGAATGATGTTTCCTAGGAAGTAGTTCTCTGACTTATAATATAAATCAGACACCATATCCAACAACTATGATGAAGTTCAAGAAAAGCATATAGTAACGCCGATAAAAGTCACGCATAGATGATGATTTAGAAGTGTATTTTAGTGAAGAACTATGAAGAAAAGAGGGAAGAAGGTTATCATACAACACATACCGGTGAAGGGATAACTTTGCATCCAGTGGATGGGTCTAGGAATGATGTGAGATCGACCATGTCATCTAGATTCAATTGAATTCCAGTCTCCTCTTCGACCTGTAATATTTGAAGGACAACGATTTCCATATACAAAGGCGTGTCATGCATCCCAAATGCAATTCAAGTGATGAAACAACAATTCAAAAAATGAATAGATTAAATATCCACAATGAATACCATCTTAAAAAAAGGTGGTGTAGATTTGCATCACTGAAATCAATCATTAATCCCTATATGATCAAGTGATCTATAGTGAATTGAGCATGCTTGTTTATGTCAGTGTTAGGGATTTCAGGTAGACATGTTACAAGCTAAACTACAGGTCCCTACTTGAGCTTAACCTTCATTGTGGGGCCTAAGCTTCCTGATCAGCCGACTTTGACCACTGACTGGATTGCCAACAGAAAGTTATTTGGTCATTGGACAGAGCGGTTGAGTGCAATAAACCAGAATTACCCACTTGCGAGGGGTCCAAAGGAACAGAACCTCCGATATGGTTTCAATAGGAAAACATGATGAACTATTACCTGTTTTATAGCCAAAAAGGTTATAAAACAGATAATAGTTCATAATGGTGGCTAATCTTGGGTTTTAATAATTATAGTTATAGCTTTAATAGTTCATCATGCTGATCTTGGGTTTTAATAATTATAGTTATCAGAGGAAAATACCTCTGATATGGTTTTAATAATTACCCGCTTCCTGATCAGCTAAAGGCTGAACGCTTCTTCATGATGAACTATTATCTGTTTTGAAGAGAACCTCTGATATGGTTTCAATAGGAAAACAGAAGGAAAAAAGATTCTCATATGGGACAAGCTATAACTATAATTATTAAGCATTTCTGGTCGTCATCTGACCGTTCCCTTGGCGAACAGTTCCTAGCCATAAAACAAAAGGGTACAGTGTCGGACATGGAAAGTTTTTATAGACCCTCAGACATTGTTCTTGATAAGGTACCTTACACGTTAACATCATTCCTCCTCACACACATCAACATCAAGTGTTATTTTCACATTTTCAATATACGATTTGACTTGATTTTGATTTATACGGGGGTGCCAACAGCCAAATAGGAAGGTAACGGAGAGAGCGAACCACAAGCGGCAAAAATAGCTGAAATTTCAGGGGAGAGAAGCAGAATTGGAGAAAGTGGGAGACATAGCAATCGTGTTAGAATCTCATTACTTCCCCTACTATCCACCAGTACTTTTACAACTTATACACACGCATATAAATACATGATATACATATATACACATCCACACACACAAGTACACTTATTTTGCATAAGCAGGGGGAAAAGGTACTGGTCAAGAGAGAGGGAGAGAGACTTACTGACCTCACGTATTGCTGTACCGACAACATCACCCACATTATCATCCAACATCCCAGCAGGCAGCTCCAAAACAGGCCTGCCAACAGGCACCCTAACCTTAAATAGGTACAAGTTAAAACAACGATTTCCATCAGCCTTTTGTTGTTCAACTCAAAGTAACTTCGACACTAGAATGTGAATACTACTGAACCACTAAGCTATATCAAAATGTAAAATCATACACGGGAAAACCTGCTCAGTAAGCACAGTGTAAGTTTTCCCCTCTGAGTTCAGTAGGATTAAGACAGCTACAGCTGGTCCTCGTGCAAATACAATACCTGGAACCTGAGTAAGTATATGCAATTTAATGCACAAACAAAACAAATGAGGATATCATCATCAAATTGGTAAGTAAAAATGGAACACTGTAAAGCAAAAGTTGAAATAATAAACCATAATAAGGTTAAGTTGGGATTAAAAGATAGCATTCTGTTTGTTTGGAATTTAGCATGTTCTCAAATGGTAGCAAAATCATTTTATGTTCTGCTGTGTTGAATATGGTGTACGGTATTGTTAATTAGAATATGGATATCAAGAATCCTGCTATCCACATATGCGCTTGTGGCCACTGGGAGAATGATCACCAGGGCTGTGAGGAAGCCTACAGTCGCGACTTGCCATGATATAGTCAGGGAAAATGATCACTCAGTTTCCCAAAAAAATAAAGAGACTTATTTTCCATCTTTTAAAAGCAAGCTTTTCCCACAACCTTATACCCGCTTTGTCCATGGCTTTTTATGTTCTCCAAGATTCATGGCACTAGAGATCACAAGAATTGCTAGCACTTAACCCTGCGAAACACTGAAAAGCTACCCCCATCATATTTCTAAACCACTTGTTTAACTAAGATTTTCAGAACATAAAAAAAAAACATTCCTTGGCATTTGAATAGACACCGCCACTGAAACTAATTTCACATAAAACTTCGTCTCGCCTATAAAAAGATATAAGAGTTAAGCCTGGTATTAAGGGCTAAGGCAATCAAACTAAATACAAAAGGGATGAAAATGTTGATGATGTAAGACAAAATTATTAAAAAGATATATTTTGGCAACTCTTACTATTTGTCCAATATCTGGTATGATTGCCCTTCGTATTTATTTTGATCACCTGTGCTTGCTATTGTTATATTTAGGATAACTAGTGGTTTAATCAATCGGATAAGCATTGTTATAGATAGGCTGACAACCCCTGATGACAAGATGGTTGGATAAAGAAACTTGGAGTTCCCTTTTCGATTGTATGAAACAACCACCCTTGGATGAGATGCCTTTGATAATCATGGATGTGATGTGATGCCAGGTGTTTCTACATTTTGAAGCCCGAAATCCTAGTTCATTTTATTGCTGTTCCAGTTTTTCCTTGTTAGCTCTTTCATCAAGACCATGTAAAGGTACCTTTTGTCCAGTTTCCTTGTCAATGACATCTGCTTTAAACTTGAGAAAGCCAACACGCTTGCCAAACATGTCAACCCCCTATTTCACAAGAAGCAAAGAGATCAAACAAAACAGAGAAATTTGTTTTAGTGATAGTTGCCAAAAAGACGGGGGTCTGTACGAAAAAAGAACGGTGTATAAGCCAAGTCACATATAACAGCAATGCAGATTCAATCATTTGTCCCTCAGGAGGCATGACACAAATTTCCTCTTTTTATGAGACTTGAAAAGGAATGATATAGGTGAATTTTGAAAAGGAAAAAAAATAGAGAATAGTGAAAGAAGTTGCAATAAGTAAATATCCTTACGTAATTTTCTCTATAAAATTAAAACAGTAGATTATGTGACAAATGAAAAGGTAAAAATTATGTGGTATTGAGCTGACTTCCTCTAATACTACAAAAGATCATCCTAGAAGATATAATTAACCAACAACATCAGTATCAAACTGATATATATACTAACACATCAAGACGACATCAAGAACAAGAGAAGTAAAAGAAATCAACCGACAAAGTACTTATTGCTGCTTGCAACAAAAAATTTGTATTTCTAGAAGATAATACCTGAATGAGCACTTGCTTTAAAGACAATGATCCATCAGCTAGAAGCCCTTTTTCACTTTGGATGTTCTTTAGCCACTGCTCAAATAAAGATGAACCAATAGCATTCCTGCAACAGCAAAGCAGAGCATATACCAGACTGAACAAGAAACTAGAAAAAGAAGATATGGAAAAGGCTAAGATAAAATGAAAATTAACTACATAAATTAGACAAAATGTATAAAGAATGGGTCAAAAACTAATATTACAAAATGATGAGATCATAGAATGCCAAAGAGGTTTTTTTTGTAATTGTTCAACAGAAAATAGCGAGGAGAGTGTAGGAATGCTTGATGATGACCCTTCTGAAAAAGAAAAAAGAAGGTTTAAAAATAGAATTGCTGTCTTGGGGTAACTAAAGCATTAACAGTGGTAGCTAACATTTTACAACTCAGTAGGTCGTTTGATGTTATCGTTATGCAAAAATGGTATGATGCCACCCTCTAAAGCGTCCCGACTTTACAGGTCATTGTTGAGGAGGTAAATTGCGTGTCCCAGGGGAAAGTAGGTGGTGCCTGGAGTCGAACCTTAGACCTATCACTCATTCTACAAGGATGCCCACTTCCTTATCCACTAGGCTAAAGCCGTGGGTAGGTTTAACATTATGGTGAAGATAGTAAATACGGCATAGATGCAGGAGTACTTTGTCCCGCTACAAAAACAAATGGGATTTTCTTAATCATACATATGATAGGAGGATCAAAGCTTATGAGCCATAAAATGGGAACAGATTATCATGGCATATGATAGTATTTAGCCAAGGGGATGAATGAGAGAAATTATTTCTTGATTAGGCAACATGTAAACAGATGAAGGGGACATATAATGATTTTTTGTTCTTTTTGTTGATTAGAGAGGACAAGAGATTAGGCGAGTGTTACTGATGTGATGGGCTCTTGAGAAGAAGGAAGTCCTACAATATATACAAGTGTGATTTTACTTGGGTTTGTGGTGAAAGCAGAATGCAGTAACCATGTCCGGGCTGGAAGAGAATAGAACATATATTTGTTGAATTACAGTAAGATGGAGAGACTGAAAAGTGTTTCTTGGAGACAGGCAATACCCATCATGGTGTACAACCAAAAACCAACAGTTACCCAAAATAAGTGTTGCAAATGATTGAGACCAGCATGCCTCTCCTTTCTTGGATCAGAGATATTAGGTTTCGTTATTTATCTAACATTGACTATAATCAAAAGCAAAGAGTCCAGAAAGAACCCAAAGACACTCAGAGGCTATGATCCCTGACTAGAGGCCGACTTAAGAATTATGGCGAAGGATCAGAGCTCTGAGCAGAAGATTCCAAGTCGACACACTTCTGAACTATACTTGGTCAATCTTCAACATGTTTCAGTGTCTTTTCAAGGTCTCAAACCTTCTGAAATGCTTTCAAAACGTCCCGAAGCTCAAAATTCCTAAGTAAATCTCTTCTTAAAAACTCGTAGAGGTTTCAAGGTGCAGTCCCTCGACCCCACCCCCAAACGGTGAGCGGGACCACCGTCAGGGGCTCTGCCCCTAGGGTCCCCATGGAACGCTGCCCCTTTGACCCCCACCTTATGGTGATATAAGGTGATAGAGGTGACATTTTTGAATGTGCAATCCAACCTCCTAACTCACTTATGTTTGCCTTATCACCCAGGTCGATCTCACATAAATCACAACCAAACTAAAGTGATTGATGACACTAAAATCACCAACAAATATCAAGTCCACCACCAACTCCTTGAAGTCAGTCAGATGGTTTAGCTTTTAACTTCAGATCAATTATATATGTTGATATTATCAATATAAACAGCTGATAGCTACACTAATTTCTCTATAATAGAATACCCTCCTTAAAAGAAAATAGTCCATTTTATAAATTTAGAATAAAGATATATATTCATTATTTAAGGCAATTCTATACTTGATCAGTTAAAACATAAAAACATGACCTTTCCCAGACATTGAAGAAGGAAAGGTTTAACAAATCAATCTTATGTTCATGTTAATACTAAATTACCAACAGATGGGAATATTGAAGATCAATAAATATCCCATACAAGAAATGGATACAAATAATGTAAATATTGATCATGCCTAATCACATAAGAACATCTTGCTGTAATTCCATACTTTACCTAATCAATATATGCACTGATTAACGTAAACAAAACTAAAAGACAACATAAACGAAAGAGAAGGTGGAAAGGCTCGCCTGAAGTCGGAATCGGAGACACCAGGGGCGGCAACAACCGTGACGATTTCGTTAGGTTGAGTGGGCAACTTTATAGTGTGAGTGATTTGGAGAGATGATGAGCCGGTGGCCATTTTGGCAGAGATTCTTCTGCTGATTACAGTGCGACAATGGAGAAGAGAAGAAGAAGAAGAAGAAGCAGCCAATTTGTTTATGTTGGAAAACGAGAGCATAGCCATGCCCACGGAGGTGGATATCGCCATGGGAGTCTGGAATTATTTTTGTTGTTTTTGGATGCCAAAATGTTTTTGTTTGGTAGAAATCTTTAAAATTTTAATTTTGTTTTGATAGCAACATTTCAGTAATAAGTGTTCAAATGTGAATTACAACATATCTTTTCCTCTTTATGATTTAGTGAAGATTGAAATTTAGGATTCAAAGCATATCACTGAATTTAGGTAATCATGTTTCATTGAATTTAGAGTGTCTAAACGATAAAATACTAAAATTAATAGTGAGAAAATAATTATTTTGCCTATTTCAGCTCACCCAATTAACCTTCTACCCTTTCTCTCCCTCCGGTTACCCATATACCCACCGGCCCGCCAAATTCCGGCCGCGAATGGAGAGTGATGGAGGTGGGTCGCCAATGGAGAGTGGATTGGGTCTCCAATGGAGAGTGGT
>LUCG01051052.1:0-10049 GCA_001633085.1 Carthamus tinctorius | reverse complement strand
AAGTAAATTAATTGCAACAACAAATGTTTTTTGCTCTAAAATAACTATTAAATGCACAAGTACCTATATGATTTTGACTTGCACGAGATGAGGTCGGGTTTTCATTACGAAGATGTAAAAATATGATTCCACACTTTTTTTATGTACAGTTGTACACCTACAAAAAACACATTAGTGTTTACGCTTCAACCAATTTAGCATACCTTTTGCAAAAACTCACTTCAACGGCTATTAGTGTTTACGCTTGTTTCTTGAACCTATAATAACAATAACCAAAGCACATGTTAGTAAGCATATTAGTTGCAACAACAAATGTTTTTTCCTCTAAAATAACCATTAAATGCACAAGTACCGATGTGATTTCAAGATCCTTTGCCTTTCGCAATTACAACCTTTCCTAAACACCGTACTCGGCCCCCTTTTTCACGTCCTTTGATTTTGGCTAACTCATCATTTGTCCAATCGATAACTCCCATTTGTGTACTAGTACCACTAGATGTATCCGAGATGCATTGAAGTTTATCCTAGAAGTCATTTACAAGTTATAAAACCACATCATAGAAATACTATAATGACATGATAAATCAAAGTATTTAGAATTAAATTTACCACAACTTCAGCAGCGAAGGCATTGACAATGCTTCCATCTTTACGTGTACGACTTTGACGGTATGAATTATCATATACACAAACTCCTACTGCATTGTTTCTTTCGTACCTCGATTATAAAAACCTCCAAACGGGGACATGCTTTGGCAATGGAGGTAAACTCTAGCAAGAAATTGCCTTTTCGTGCTCCAATTGTGAGCTTCAGTTTCTTAACCATTGGTAGTTTGGGAATGGTGGCAAGCTTTAAACCTTCATGCACAAACACGAAGAAAATATGTCACAATAATACATGTCCATTAAAGATTATAAACACGTTAAAGATGATTTACCAACCTTCGGACGGGGTATGTCCAAGGAAAGAACATCAAGGTACGAAAGGCAAGAATCGAATTGGTTGAACACCCAATTTTTCAAACCCATAACTCCTTCACCTATATCGAAAACTTTAAGGCACGAAAGATTAGAACCCAAATTACTATGTTTGAGAACCCAAATTCAGAATTGCTATATCAGAATTGCTTTGGTAAATGTGTTTGTGATTTTTCTTTCAGGGCATTTTTTGACCTTTCGCCATGGGCATCCGAAATCTCAGGACCAACCCTGTCGGGATGGGACGGGACGAGGCAGACACAGTTACCCCAATCACCACCCCGAATCCGGGAAAAAGTCTCGTTGATGACCCGATTCCCGCCCCATAACCCGATAACGCGTCCCATCCCACTCCGTCAAAATTGGATTTCGGATTTCTTGCTAGACTCCGTCCATGACCTTCACACAATATGAAATTTACCAAATTACTATGTTTGGGTATGCCCTGAGTATTTACCGTTTGGAGGTTTTTACCTGATGCAATTCTGCTCCAAATTACTATGTTTGAGAACCCAAATTCGGAAAGAAAAATCACAAACAAATAATTGGAAAATTAGGGTTTTTCCACCCATTGACCACAAGAGTTAATATTACAAATGAATGGGAAAAAAAACAACTAAAATACCCAAAATGAATGAAGAAATAGCTCAACTAGCTATTTACATAATGTTAAATAGCAAACTGAATAATATAATAGTGTATGGCTCAACAGAAAAGTTACAAATTGAACTTTTCATGCCTACATTTGAAAGAGTAAAAAAATGCCAATGAATCTTCATGCCTACAAAATCATAAAGTGGCACTCCACCTTTGCTTATTCAACAAAAAACTCAGACTTCAAGCCTTACTTTAATAAAAAAATTATAATTAAAAAACTCAACACATAACACCTTAGTAAGAATTAAACTAGAATCTCATCCACATAAATACGCTAAGAGAATACATTATCATCAAGTCATCATCATATAACAATAAAAGGTTATAAGAAACTAACGATTCCGATTTTCAGATGAGACTAGAATCAGCCAAGGATCGGCCTTTCCACCAGTGCCTCCTTTGATTTAGTCTCCTTTGACTTAGGCTATGTTTGGCAAACTAGCTGATAAGCTAGCTGGTAGCTGATAAGCTAGCTATTGATTGACAAGCTAGCTAGTAGCTGATAAACTAGCTTATGAACAAATTATGTTTGGCAAAAACTAGCTTATGAGTATGTAAAATGACCAAAAAGACAAAAAGGGTATCTTTGAATTTAATAATTAATATTAGTAAGGGTATAATTGGAAAAAGATATAAAAAGCTCCCAAAAAGCTACTCAAAATAGCGTTTGAAAAAACTAGCTTATAAACTAGCTTATGGTACATGTTTGGATGAACTAGCTTATAAGCTAGCTTATCAGCTAGATTATTTTTGCCAAACACAGCCTTAATGGATGATGCTAATTTAAATCTAGATTGAATGCAAACTTATTTTAAACCTAGATCATCAACCAACTGTCAAACATATATAATCCACTGCAGATAGTTAGCAAAAAAACATTTTATAACAAGGTTTGTTGTCAGCTTTTAGGAATCTTGCATAATCTGGAGTTTAAGCTTAATTTAGTTTTTAACATTCTTGGTTTTTTTGTTAAGTTTTTCTTTTTAGGTGCAACTATTAATTCTTCATCTAGTGAGAACTACTATTTCTACTAGTGATTGATTCAAACTTTATATTTAAACCTAGATCATGTCTCAAACGCCAATTTTATGCCAGAACTATGTGTGAATTGTAATACATCGAGAAAATCCAATACGACTTCAAAAATCACCATGAAATCAATGGAACATATCTAATCAAATTATGAAATCGATGGAACATATCTAATTGATGGAACTATGTGATTGATTTCAGATCTAATTATTCACAAGTGCTTAGAGATTCATATAGGGATTCCACTACCTCTCTTTGCAATTAAATTATACAAATTCTAAAAGCCAGATTTCAAGTTCCCCTTCTTAATCAACCATAGCAAGCTAGGGCACCAACAGATTCTATATTCCAACAACTAATCATATCTAAATCAAAATCAAAATCAACTGATTGGAGTAGTTTACTGACATAAATCAACAGTACCCAATCGTAACAATCAAATCAATATAACCAACAAAAAATGCAATAAACATAAATCACCATAAGCGATTTAGGGTTTTATATATGATACAATCATAGATCAAACAAATATATTGATGATAAATCGAGCAGAGGAGACGTAAAATATGAGGAATCGATCAAATCCAAAATTAAAACCCTAAATCAATCTCAATGAACAGATATGTAGATCTAAATCGAACAAATTGAAACATAAAAGTTGTAAATCAAGTAAACCAACCTTGAGAAATTCGAAGAAGAAGAGTCATCTCGATTGGCTGCCGGCGACGTGAGGCTGCCGGAGACGTGAGGCTGCCAACGATGGTTACTGTAAACGATGGTTACTGGAAATTAGGTTTAGAGTTCTCTAACAATGAAGGATTGCAATTATAAGGGGCTGCGTAGAATGAAGGATTGCAATTATAGAGGATATTTTCAATATATTATTTAAATGTAAATACAAAATATCATTATTCTAAATATTATTTAAATACAAAATAGTTAAAATATTCTCACTACACAATGCAATTGTCTTCTTGCGATGGGAGATTTTATTTTTTAATATTTTATAAGATTTTCCTACTTTTAACTATCCGTAGGTAGAAGTCCCAAAAACTACAATTACCTACGCTTATATATTTCAGTACCTAAAAATATCAGTCACTATATGTCAAATATGTTGTAGTGAGAAAATGAAGATAATAAGCGCGCGTCTAGCATCCTGGGTGGATTGGTGGCCCGCCATGGAAACCACTGCGATCGGCATTTGGATGAAAATTTGTGCATCCGACGGTTGTTTCACCTGCAAGGAGGTCCGCAAGGTGATCTGGGTAGCTTTTTTCTGGACAGTTTGGTCCCATAGAAATAATATGGCCGGTGTTCAAAGGTTGCATTAAGAAAGAGAAGGAGATCTTTAGAGAGATACAATTTTGGGCTTATGATTGGATAAGATGTCGTTCCAAGGGGGGTAATCGTCTTAGTTGGGAGAGTTGGGTCGGTAACCCGATTGATGCTACTATCTCTTGTAATATTCTAGCTCCTCGCTAGCTTCCTCTTAATAAATTCTTTCTCTTTTGCTGTCCAAAAAAAAAAAGAAAATGCAGTTAGAAAAGTTTGAAGAACTATTAAAATCAGTTTTCTAGTTTACATGGAAGTTAGAAAACAGAAATTTTAATTTTCATTTTCTTGGAAAACTTTCGAAAACCGAATGAACTGAACGTGTTTTCTAAATTTTCATTTTCCTTAATTAGAAAACTTTCTCGGTTAAATTGAAAAAATTTCCACAACCAAACACACACTAGCTTAGACTTGCGATTTTCTAGATCCGTTTTCGTTTGCAATTTGGCGAGGTGGTTTTAGCTATAGACACGAGAAATCTAAAGTGAACTTGTATGTCTTTTTTCTAGCATTTCATCACATGCATCTATGAAAATAAAACTGATCATAGCTTTTAGATAATACTACTGATATATGGATGTGGATAATCTTTGCATGCAGGATCTAAACTTCTAGTGTAGTAGGAAAAAGATCAGCATGCAGTTAATTCATAGGTGTATAAAGTAGATATTCAAAGCTCTATAGATATTTTCTGGAGCATTAAAAAGAAAGTAACATGAAATCAATTCCTAGCCAGGTTGGATATATATCATTGGAAAGATACCATAAACCATCAAAATCTCATCAAGTCTCTATATATATAGTTATAGCCAAATATTTCGGCATACACGATTTTAGGTTTTCTTATACGACTACCGATATATGAACAACAAAAAGACTACTGATATCAATTACGAGTATATCAGACATTGCTTCGATCTCATGGTATGTCATATCAAACTTTCGACATCTCTTTATTGCATCTACAAATGTTGTATATCGGTCTCTCGGTTTTCATCTCTAGCTACATATTTATCCGTTACTACAATAAAATTGAGTTTATAGGACGTCTAGATAGCTAAGTGTCCAAATAGAGTGTTTCATATACAGGACTTAAGTTTACATGACCAAATAAAAGAGTGACTTATCTAAAAATGTTACAATTTATGACGTTGTTGGGTGTCGTTACAAGTTTTTAGTACATTTTTTTAAATAGAATTTCTTATTATTTAGCTATTTTATAGAAAGTATTGAAAAATTGTGCTATAAACATGTGTCCTAGCCTCCCAAGACACTTCTCAAAAGCGTCCTATAAAAAATAGCTAATATGACACTATTTCGAAAATGTCAAAAAAAATTTCATTACACCCAAAAACATCCTATAACTTATTGTAACACTAAAATAATAGAATTTGTCAAATTTTCTTGCTATATATGAACCCGATTTCCCAAATACAACATTTTTTTCATGGTGTTTTCTCTCATTCCAGAGCTCACACAATCTTCGTAAGGCGGTTTCAGACATCTTAAATGAAATCGAAAAAGTTGGGAAAGACTTCGAAGTCTTGACCAAAATAGACGATGAGGTTTTCCAAGTGTCGTGTGGATGTTGTGGCCAAAAGGAGGATTGCACCGAAGACTACATTGTGCATGTTACTAATGATCATGGAGGAACATGGGTGTGTGGGCTATGTTCGGAAGCAATCAAAGAATATTTATCGAAGAACCCCGAAAAGGCCATGCAAGAAGCAGTTGATGCTCATAATCAAATTTGTCAAAACTTCAACATCACAACTAGAATCAACCCAAAGCTCACATTGACATGTTCAATGAAGAATATAGCAAGGAGAAGCCTAGAAAATAGAAGGCCGGAGAGTTCCCCAAAGTTGAATATGTATCGGAGCTCTAGTTGCATCCCTAAAATAAACTCGAACACCAAGTGAAACAACCATGCGTTCTTTCTAGCACTAATTAAGTTTTCACAGAAACTAGCTCGCCAATGGGTGGACCTAGAAAGTTTTTCAAATGGTGGCACAATTTGACTATAAGAAACATATGTAGAGATATTTTTTACAAAATAAATATATGTTACTGGTTGGTTCATTACTTTTCAGATGTAAAAGTCTCATGTTTGAGTCTTGTTATCGTAACTTTTTTTATTAACACAATAAATTCAAAATCAAAAGCTAAAGCTAAAATCCAAGAAAAATGACTATAATGGGACTTGAAATCAAGACTCCATTTGAAAAGCAAGGAATTAACCAACTCTACCAAGAAAAACTTGTGTTCTGATTGCAGTTTCAAAATATTTATATGGTGGCAACTTTCATTACCTTGTAAATTTTTACACTAGGACGGAGGAACGATATGGCACGTGCCACATATGCACCAAAATAGGTCTAGGAGCTCAACATGTGGGAATTAGATCATATCATAGTTCATTAACCAAGTCCTCGTGCTGTTTGACGAACGACGAATGTACGCTCGTTCTTTAGGAATTAATACGCTATAGCATAATCTATTTATGTTCTTGAGCTATTCAAAGAGCAAGACAATATATGATTGTAAGAACCATGTGAGTGTTTGTGTTTCTAATAGAATTAACCTCTGATTCTTATGGTTGTTTAGTATGTGTTACGGTACATAATTTTTGTAAGTGAATACTGATTAATCAGTAAATTGGTTCCGCTACAAGTTAAATGAAGCGATATTGAAGACGTGAATTAACATTTTCACCAACTAACACTTTCATAAACATTCACTGTTCAACATGGTTTGGCAATTGCTGAGTTTTTGGTGTTGGATGATTAGGTTGTCAGAATGATTAAGAAGTTCTTACAACATAGTGCAAAATGAAATATGGTTGTTTTTGGTAATTGTTGAAAATGAAATCACAACGTTGAATGGTTAAGGGAGGGCCCAAGATACAATATGATTCAAAGGGTTTTAAAACCATTAAGAGGTAAGTGGTAAACAAATAAGGTTTGTTTGTTAGGGGCTTAATGAGCTTATGTAATGAGACTTATAGCTTATTCAATTATCTTATTTGGCAGTGGCTTAATCAATAAGTTTCTAGGGAGAGCCTTATGCAGAAAGTCAAGTTGTTTGTAAATCCGTCCTTCCAAATTAAAAACATGTTCCTTCCATTTATGAAAATTAATTAGCCTTTGATTATAAAAATATATATTTTAAAAAATATACTTGTAAAAATATACTTATATTCTTTCCTTTATCTCTTATTTAAGAAACAAGAAAAAAATGCTTTTTTTCTTAAAAAATTTATTTTCTTTTCCATTCTTTTTTTTCACTTTCATTTTAATGAGAAACCAAGAGGCCCCTAAGTTGGGCCTTACAGTAATTAAAGTTGATAGCCCATAAAACGGCCCAATATGTAAGAAATTAGCAACAGACCAGCCCATGCCAGTCTCACCCGCCCCCACTTAGGGGTGAGCCTCGATTGGGTTCAGGTTTTTCAGGTAAAAAAAGTTCAGATATCCGAACTTTTCGGGTGGTAAAACACAGATCCGATCTCTAACCGAATATTTCGGGAATTGTTTGGATTTCGGGTAAGTTCGGGTTGAGTTTCGGGTAATCCTTAAAAAAAGTATTTTTCCTAAAACACCATAACCTTTAGAAAATTGTTAAAAAAACACCAAAGGTTGTGTTTTTATATGAAATATATACAAAAAAAAATGAACTTTCAAAGTTCAGTCGGGTTCTCGGCCAAAAATCACACCCAGCACTGATCCTATACTGCCAAACAAATTATCGGATATCGGATTTCAGTTTTTGATGAAACCCTCAAACTTCGGTTCGTGTCGGTTGAGGCAAGTCGGGTTTTTCGGGTTTTGCTCACCCGTACGCCGAGGCCAGTTTTCATCTAGATTTTGACCCGCCAACGTAATCGCCGTAATAATGGTGTTTTGCCAAAATTTGTGACGAACTGCATAACTAGCCTTCTAATCTTATACAAATCGAAAATATATCAAACCAAAAACCTAACCGCATATAAATCACAAAGTTTGGTATAGAAAATTACCTTAAAACCGATGCTTTTATCGTACGAACCCTAGTTCACTTGACGATCGAATTCTCCATCGATTCTCCATATTTTTCTATGTTTATGGAGGGGTTTTGTTCGAAATTGATAAACGAAGTCACTAGAACCTTCTATGTGTATTTCGGTGATTAATCCATCATCAATTTATGCTCCCAACTGCCATCGCTAAAAATCGGTTGTAACCCACGATTTGTAATTTCAAAAGTTTAGCTGTTTAGCACAATAGGTCCTCTTGTTTGACATTTGACCCCTAAAATTCCCAAGTTTCAAGTAATTACATTACCAACCCCTGCTCTGGTTTCTCATTTCATTTTAGTTTTCAACCTCGATAAAATCTTTAATCGCCATTATATATAGTTATCTAGTTTCGGTTGTTACAAACGGACAAATTCACATTGTGATTTTATGGTTTAGACGATTAGTTGGGCAAAGCCAAGAATTTCCTACCCAAATTGAATAGGCGTTTTATAGAACACGCCGAACAGTCTTGGGTTTCACAACTAGATTGAAAGTCCCAAAATAATCAACCAATGCCAATAGTCTAATGAAACATTTTTGGCAAATAATAAGTCTTTGTAGCGAATAATTGTGTCAATTATTTGTGCATCCATGATTATCCATTAGCATTGAAGATCCCAATTACATTGCATCATACCCTATTGGACACTTACTAGTTGAGTAAAAGATAGGTTTAGATAAGTGAGAGTGTGAGACAGGGAGAATCAGATATAGTATGATAAATAACATGATTTGGAAAACTTTTAGTTTTTTACGCATGGTCATCGATAACCATGAGAGGAACCAAAGGAAGTTGTACAAGTTAGTGAAAATGAAAGACCAGGGAAGGTGGAACAACTACTCTCAAGTCGCGAAGTGCTTTTAAAGTTAACAATCAAACGGAAAAACGTGTTGATAAAAGGTAACATATCGATTCATGTAGGTTTTGTTTGTTATTGGATTTGAGCAAAGCCTGGAAGGAAAACCCACAAAATTTTATTCCCTAATTACCATCTTATGGGTAACGTGTATGACAAGAAACCAGAAAACGATGGATTGGAGGAATTACAATCATAAGTCATATACTACACTAAAAGCATAGGCATATTAATAAAAATCTTGTTGGGCCAAAATTAGGCCCAATATCACCTTGAAACGTTGGCCCACAAATATGGGCTAAGACCTATATCTGTAATCTAAGATAAATCGTATTGATAATCACCTCTTAACCAGTTTTTCCATGGATTCATTATTTTGGGTGATGCTTTGACTCAACGGAACGGAATTATATATATAAAAATCACATGTGATTATATACATTTGTATCGAAATGATAATATTAGAAAAAATTAAAAACAATAATAGGACAAAAATAAAAATATAAAAGGTGAAGAGGTACGTGAAAGATTGATAAGGCACGTGGTCATGACTAAGCTTATATAGATCACGTTTATGACACACACACACACGTACATATGATATATAGAGTAGTTATTTAAGAAAAATAAGAAAAACTTCTTTAATGTATAAAATTATTTATGAGTTACGTGCAAAATTATATGTGATTCATGTGATTTTAAGTCTCGTGACAAGCCGTCCGTGTTTGAACGAAGCTTTTCGTGTTTCCTTAAATAGTTAGCGTTCTCGTTTGAACTTTTTTATATACATACATACATACATACATATAATATATGAGGTGAGTTCAAATATTTCATACGAGAATGTTAACTATTTAAGAAGACAAGAAAAAAACTTCGTCATGTACAAATCACATGTGATTCACGTACTAAATCATATATAATTTACGTGACTTTAGGTCGTGCCCAAAGCCACCCGCGTCTAGTTTCTTTTTCCATTAGTCTAAAATCACATGTGATTTTGGTATATGAGCGAAATTTTTTGTTTTTTTAAATAGTTAGTGTTCTAGTTTGAACCTTCATCTAGCTGTTATATATATATATATATAGAGAAAGGTTCAAATGAGAAGCGCTAAAAAAATGCGAAGTAGAGA